>LZPO01008591.1:27408-45772 GCA_001675575.1 Neotoma lepida | reverse complement strand
ACCTCTAAATTATTCATACCCTTTTCTCTGATCAAAATGTTATTATGCTTCTTTATTTTCCAAGATTATAAAATCCTTACCTATCATTTCAGTTCTGTTATGAAAATGTGTGGTTATNATAATTATGACACAGAAAAGTAAGTAATCTAATCATGGGACTTAATCANTTATGAATATTACACAATAATGGAGTGTGTTCATGATTCTAAAGGCTCTTTTGACNAATAAATAAATAGAATTATCTTGTATTTATAAAAATGCTTCATTCTTTCACATTTAACATTCATACAGACCTTTTGTCCTTCCTTAATTTATTTAGTTGTTTATTTATAGAGTTCTAGAGATCAAACATGTATATCAGGCGAACTCACTGTGGAGCTCCACCTCCAAACCCTTGCAATACCTTTGTGTTTGTTTTCATAAACATTACAATGAATTATGCTAATTTCAACACAAATGTTTTTTTAAACCTTTTGCTTCTCATTTTTTTTTGAGTTAGCATTCAAGGTAATGGGTTTAGTTGTATCACTTTCACACCTCTATGTTATTATACTTTGTTCTCATTCATTCCCTCATGCAGTTCTACACAGAACTGAGAACTGACAGAGTAAAGCANCGATGACTTCAGACTATTATAGTTTTCTCATAGGAGAGAAGGTTTTACAAAAGAAGAGATGGAGGATGAAAAGGGAAGGGAGGAACACAGGAAGAAAAGGGAAGTATATGATGAGAAGAAGGAAGAAATGAAAAAGAAAGGAAAAGGAAAGGATATTGCTGCTGGTGGTGATGATGGTGATGATGATGATGATGATGATGATGATGATGAGATATGATGATGCTGGTGATGATGATGATGAGCAGGAGGAGTGCCCCAAGAATAGGAAGAAACTTTTACTAAGACCTACCTCATACTAGGCATTGCAGACATCTTTCTTCAGTTTCGGTCCATTTAATCTTTACACAACCCTATCTTGGAAAGCTCTCCCCTTTAAAATGGAAGAAATAGAGGTGTGAGCAGGTGAAACAACTTTCTACCATCACATAAATGTTGGTGCTTAGCCACATGCCCAGCTAAGCTGACCGTGAAACAACCACAACACTACACTACTGCCTGTCCCAAAGAGATTCACACAAGTGCCTATGAGCCCAGTGGAGTGGTATGAAGCCACTGTAGGGTCTGTAAGGCATGGTGGATAAACTTCTTGGAGGGAGGGGTGTGGAAGAGTTCAAGAGAATGATCTAGATGGAGCGTGGAGAAGACATCTGAGTCACAGAGGTTTGCACATGTGGATTCAAAGGGTGGGTTCACACATGAAGGTTCCAAGGCTTTCTTCCTGCTTTAGGAGCCCTTGAGAAGCTGAGATTGGGCCAGGGGAGCCTGCATGCCTGGAAATGGAGTCAATGGCAAGAGGACTGTATATTTGTGGGACCCAGTGCAAAACAACAGCATAGACTGAAGCGTTAGCAGTAAAAAACAATCAGAAGTGGCAAGCAAGTTGGAATATTGTTCATTAACATGGAGGCATTAGCCATCTACTGAGTTTGTTGGTTGGCTTAATTTTTTTGTTTTTTCATTAATTTGAGATAGGGTTGCCTCGAACTCACCATATAGCTGAATATGGCCTTGAACTCTTTGATCTCCTTCCTGAGCCTCTGAGTACTAGGATTGCATGTCTCTAGTATCATACCCTGCTAGTTCATTGGCTTAAGGAGGTGTTAAATGTTGAATGACTATAATCCCTCCTAGGACCTAGCTTGGGTTTACTGTTAATGGATGTAATTCTCCACGTGGGCGATTACAGAGAGGAAACCAGCTGAACTGGGGAAAGGTGTTCTGTTTGCACCTTGTGTTTTAAGATTCAAGGTATTCAATTACAGATGTCTGTTGAATATGGAGCTTTAGAAATGAGGTTGTAGAAGGAATGTTAGAGGCATTAGTTATACACAGCAGTTGAAACCACTGTTTGAGATCAATTAACATAGAAAAGAACACATTTACAGAAAAGAAACCCCAAAGTGAACCCTGGGGAAGGCTGACACTTTATACCAATGGCTAAGAACCACACAGTTTAAAAGTTATGCATATGTCAGCTTTAGAGAGACGCAGAATAGACCCTGATTTTGAGTGAAATGGGATTGGTTCACTGAGCTAAGAGGTCCTCCAAAGATAAGGTAACTGGGAAGAAAAATCTAGAAAGATGTAAGACACACCTACAGTGCATGGCACAATGGGTAAATCCCAGCAGGCAAGGGTTCCAAAGCCAAAGTGTTCAGTGCATTTGGTGACATGAAGATCACTGTTGACCTCTGAGAATGACAGGGGTCAAAAAATCTGCAGGGAAATGAAAGGTCAACCAAGTGAAGGCATAGTTCCATGAGTATCCGACCTTTCCACCTTTCTAACACTTAAAGGGAAGTGGAAAAAAAAAGAAAAAAGAAATAGAAGAGAGAGTTCAAGAGCCAGCTCAGTTCCTCTCCCTGTAGTTTCAAGATTAAAGGGACGAGCACACATGTATACGATGAGAGATAAGAACACGCAGAGACCAAAGCTGGAGACACAGGCAAGAGAACACTGGCAGACTGACCAAAGTTCCCATGGATGAGAAAAGTGACTTCCTGTCGCTGTGGTAAAGGTGCTGACCAAAAGCACCCAGGGAGGAAATCCCAATCCTAACCTATACAGAGGGCAGCAACCTTGGCTAGGCAGGTGCACAGAGCAGGAACTTCAGCAGAGACCATGGAGGGATGCTGCATGCTGGNTTACTTGTCAGCTCACTTTCAACTACCTTTTTCACACTTCCCAAAGCCACCTGCCCAGGGGTGGTGACACCCACAGTGGGCTGTGCCCTTCCACATCAGTAATTAATAGAGGGGAAAAAAGTTCCACACCCTTACTTATAAGCAATCTGATGGAGTCATCTTCTCAAAGTTCCCTCTTTCCAAATGACTGGTTTGTGTTAAGTTGACAAAAACTAGCCAGCCCAGAAGGATACCTCTTACTAAGGTGGAAGAGAGTCAGGAAAGGATAAACACTGGTGTGGATAGATAGGGTGAGGTGTTCTGGCTATAAGGCCAGTCTTTTCACACAGTAACCTTATTTCTCATGAAGCATGTTTGGAACCCTTTTGGGAAATTTTGAGGTGAGTGGAGCAGTAAGTTTTGAAAAGTGATAAAAAATGTGCAGTTAATCTTGAAGGGAATGGGAGAAGTGGTTGATGTCACAGAATTGTGTACTAATCAAAGGTTTTTAAAACCTTATAAGAAAAGTTAATAGCAGATAAAGGTAGAATATCTTTCAACATAGAGAGCTGTTCCCAATCTCTCCTACAGGGATGCAGCCACACATGGGAACCATTATCAACTACCTACCAACTTCAATTTTTTAGATACATACACACATACATACACATATGTATGGGTGTATATATGGATGCATTTCTATGTATACACACACACACACACACACACACACACACATTTTTTGTGTCTTTCAATGATTATGGGGAAAGTCCACAGACATGGCAATAGCTTGTAAAGGGAAGGCAAGTTTAATGTCTACTCCACTTGGAAGAGTGGAGCGAACCACTTTGGTCTCAGTGCTGATATTCAGTGCACTCATGAGTGGAAACACTCCCTCAGTTTCATGTGCAGCGAAACACACATCAGCTGCTTGAGTCTTACAAACAGAACAGTTTGCAAAGCTTCCTGTGACACACTCCAGTCTGATGTGTTCCCCTCAGAGAGAGGATGTTCCACTCTCAATTAATCACTCAGTTATCAAGTTCCAATAGCAGCTGGCTTTACTTAGGTTTTAATTGAAAAGATGCTGCAGTTGTAAGAAAAAGGTATTAAAAAGCTGTTTAGGATATATAGGAAAGCGAGTGATTGAGATTAGAGACAAAGACTACAATCCCTCGGCAGGAGAGAGCCAAACATCCATGCAAATGTCACTAGGGAAACAAGAGTGAATGGACATATGGGCAGTCACCTATGAGAAGCATCCAGGGAGTGGGCTGCAACTGGATATGCAGAGGCTTGCTGCCCAGGCATCAGTTAGATAGTGGTGTCAATCTACTAAGAGAGTTCATCCAGTCATTTACTCTGCCATGCTGTGGTCTGGCCTGTGAAGACCAATCTGGACAACTTAGGAGTTTAAAATACCAATTGTTCTGTAACTTCCATTTTTTTTTAATTTTCATGTAACATCTTCAAATGGAGTATTAGGCAATACTCAAATAATTTTGTGATGTGATTAAAAATAAGAATAAATAAGTAAAAAACTGGACTTTCATTTTTTTAGAGACCAGAGTTTCTTCTGAGTTTTTAGATTCTTCCTTTTACCCAGCCTCCTAGCAAGCATCAGATTACCAGATAGATGTTCATGTAGATGTTTACCGGGTTAAAAAACACTGTAATTCAAGGATCCGTTTTTCTTTTCNTATAAGTTCATGAACAAATAGATCTTTGGACTATCCAAAGATGAAAGTAAGATTTCTGCATTGCTAATCAAAGCAAGAATGACTGTTAGCATTGTATCATTCCTTGACTGGCAAGTCATACTGACATAGGTATAAAACATGATGCAATGATGTCACTTTATACATTGTCCCTCTGAGTTTCTTTTTTCTTTTCTAAGCACTTAGTAGAGGTTTGCCACTGTTGGACTCTAGTAGATCAATAGTGTCAACCAAAAAACACAGGAAGGGATCCAGCTAAAATTTAAGGCCTGTAGAAGATGACACTTTTAATTGCCAGGCGGTGGTGTCACACACCTTTAATCCCAAGACTTGGAAGGCAGAGGTAGGCAGATCTCTGTAAGTTCAAGGTCAGCTTGGTCTACAAAGAGAGTTCCAGGACAGTCAGGTCTTTTACACAGATAATCTCAACAAAAACAAAACAAAACCAAAAAAAAAAAAAAAAAAAAAAGAAGATGAAGAAGATGTCTCTTCAGGGCCAAGGCTGTAACTCAGTGGTAGAGCATGTGTCTAACACCCACAAGGTCCTGAGTTCTATCCCCAGCACTGAAAACACTGTGAAATAATGATATCCACAGATTATGTCAATCATCAGGAAATAGCTCCGGGACTTGGTNTTTACCCTCTTGCTCTGCACAGAGAGACAAACGAACACACCACAGAAATGTGAAGATACAAAAATCTATGTAGACCATGATACTATCTTTCCTAGCTATAGTATCTTAGGATTGAAAACATGACAGAGCATTCTTGTCATTTCTCACCTAATATTATTTGCAATTCTTCCATTTTTATGTCACAGTTATGTCAAGTACTCTAAGTTTAATAATATTTTAAACATAAAAAAACTATTACTGAAAACATCTAAAAGCTTGTAGTAATTTTATTTTCTGTTCACATTTTCATTAAACTTCCTATTACTTTTCACTTGGCATTTATTTAACTCCATTAATGAACTCAAATACATGTATTTATAATACTGGATATCTATGTAATTATGCTAACTTACACTAAAATTTTGAATGGGCAGCTACTTGAAAATGATTTTATGAACAAGAAACTCACCTATCATGGCTCTCTTCTAAATGCTTAGGAGGATCCTGGCTACTGTGAAGCTAAAGACAAACCATTACCCTTGACAGTATACATACTGTCCATCTTTTACTTTTATTTTATGTTATTTACTTTATTTAATTTTTATGGCATGCTGGAGATGGAACTCCAGGCCTCTCACATTCAAACACACTCAGAAAAAATATTTATCAAACANGAAAAGGCTGCTGAGCCACATCATATTCCTGTGCATACTTTTTTTTATGGGACTCATCACAGCATAGTGACAAACTGGAGTCTAATTCCGAACTGAAGCTTCAAATGCCCAAAGCTTTCAAAGTTACACCTGGAAACATGCACAGCTTTCTAGTGCTCTTTGTCGTTTTAGAAGAAGTTTGGAACATCTCAGGCATCAGCATTATGTGCACTTTGCTAAGACTGTAAAACAATTGCAACCCATACATCTTATCAAATCCCTTTGGTGTGTCATAGCAACCCTGAGAAAAGCCTGAAGTCAAGAGGGGAATGGAGCATAACAGCAATGCCATGTATCCAATCTATATATGTATGTATGCAAAACCACACTAAATACATTGCTTGAAATCAGGGGCTGTTAAGGCTCATGGGGATACCTGATCATGATCACCATCTTCACAGCCCACTTTACAACACACATATTATTATATTATTTTACTGTTGTTTTAACTTTGGCACAGTGGCTGCGACTTAATCTACTGCTATTTCAGCCAGCAATTGCGACTCTGTAGTTACCAGCCTGCTTCTCTGGCAGTAGCCCGGCCGCTCAGGNCACAGCCTGGCAGGAATTCTGCTCCCACGGGCACTGATTCTGCTGCTACCACTAAAGGCAGCTTTAACTAAATCTCAATCATTCTATTTATAAATAAGACTCAAGATTCAAAGGCTGGGGTGAAAACCTGCTAGCTCAGAGAGGCTGAGTAGTAACTAGTTAATCTTCTCTCCTTGTTGGCATTTCTGAAAAAATCAAAACAAAACAAAACAAACAACAAAAAACTATCCTTCAGCTCCTCCAAATAAAAAAAGCCTCACCACTCCAAATACTTTCCTACTCCTTCCTGTGTATCTCTGTCTCTTTATCTCTTTGAGGTGCCCTCTGATGCTCTATGATTAATTTCTGTCAACTAGTTGCTAACTCAGCCTCCTGACCCAAGGTTAATTTTATTTAATTAATGCAAATGCAAACTCAGGGTTCATAGTGTGATCAAATATCCACCAATATTTTACTTTTAGTTTTTCTATCACAAAATTCTAGTGGTTCAGATATTATTAGTGGATACTTATCCAGAAAAGCAAACATAAACCATGAGCTGGAGAAAAATGTCCATGGTCTCCATAAACCTATGTAAAGGAAATTGAGTCTTCCCTTGGACAGGTTCGAAAGACACAACTTAAACAATATTAACTGCACCACCTAGAAGTCATCCAATATGCTCAGTATTCACCCCATCCTCTGGTGGACCCCCAAATGCACTCATGAGTTGTGACTGGGCAATCTTTACAAAACCCTTCATCTAAATTACCATTGCAGTAAGTTCAGAAGGACTTAAAGCTTGCAGACCATGCTCCCATTTTCACTCTTTCCTTGATATTTATATAGTTTGTATTTTTAAAAGCTTNCATTGTTCAGATAATATTTCAAATTTTCTCTCTAAACCATTGTAATAACCAGAGAATAAATAACTTTGGACAGCCATTTAATTTCTCAGTTGTTTTTTTCCAACAACAAATCTGCCTGCAAACATGTTGTCTGCCTATTCTCTGAACTAGTGTCTTTTAAGCATCCAACAAAAAAGGGAAAAGAATTGCATTTTCTAATACTGCTGGGCAGTTACAAGATAGATATTAAGTAGTAAAGGTATCTCCTACATAAATCAATGCATTTACACTCAGTCTGCAGTTGAATTATGGGAAAGGAGCAAAGAAGTAGGTATACCGAGTGAAGCTTCTTCCATTTCAGAAAGCTGATCACTGATGGGTAGTAAGCATTTCTCTGTCATGCATGTTCTAAGATATCCAGATGGCTCTACATGAAAAATGCCTGACTCTGGAGGAATGTGTAGCTACACCAGGCACAGGGTTTTATGCAGTTACTAGAGAAAAGAGAAAAATTATGATGCAGAAAGCTAAGCTTATCTGTTAGTTTGTGGCCATAACCCACTCTGAAGACAGGGACTGCAGAGAAAGAGTCTGCTAGGCATACAATCAGGAAATGGCAGCCACTAAAACAGGAAATTGGGCATAGTCCAATAAGACAAACTGTCATTCATTAATAAGATGAAGAAAAGGGTACAAAGAGGAACTCCAGAGTTTTATTCTGAAGGTCCAGGAGAACAAAGATGCTAATGCAAAAACTGGAAAAAGAAATAGTTGATGAATGTTTTCTTGGGTATGTAGAGCCGAAAACACCTAGGATGGAATTCTGAGCATGATACTGTCAAAATAGGATATCATGGTGCATGGAAGATTCTGAATTGCAAGGATTTGAGTGACAGACAATGTGAGAGTCTAATGGGGGAGATATCTTACCCATACCAGGAGGAAACGGTTGCCCTTACTTCTAAACACAGGAAGACACTGAAATAGAACCTGAACTAAGATTCCTTTGGTCCACAACACAAAGCTCACACCCCTTCTATCTAGGACCTAGCCAAACCAGGATGACCACCCCCTGTAGCTTCAGGTGTTCATTGACTTATGGAGGTGTCAGTGTCTTACAAAACTCTTTCAATTCACCACATGCTTTCTTCTGGTGATCTCTCCCTTGTCCCAGCAGAAAGCCCGAAAGGGTGGAAGGAAAAGCTGTTTTTCCCCTTGACATCTATAGAAGTTGGCAGCATGGAGTCCAAGCTGCAAGTTGGACTACAGGTATATATCCACCTTAGTAATCAGGGCCAGGAAAGGAAGGCAGCAATGGAAGGACAGGACAACCAAGGGCTTGCCAAGCCTAAATGATGCACGAGGGATCCACAGAAAGGGGCAAGACAAAAACCAAGAGACATGGAGAAACGNTACACCAAGAGAAAAGAATCTTCCAAGGATGGGCCAGCCATGTCCACTGTGCGACACACATCCAAGAGAATCCACTGAAGACAAAAATGATATCTGAACAGCTGGATGAAGCCAGTGGATTCTTCTGAGATTGCATGCTATTAAGAGGGGTGATATGAAAGTTGGGTTGCTTAGAGAAGTTTAGTGACAGTCATTCAGCAGTGCAAACTAAGGTAAATTGCTGATCACAGTGATGCAAGAAGGCCCTTCCTACAAGGAGATGTCACATGGTTAAAAGACATGGGAGCCAGAAGGATACTTCATCATGTGAGCTTTGTCTAAAAATGCCAAACAAGGATTTTATACTAGTNAAAGTGGAGACAGAGGGAATTTAACTACTTAGATTTTAAAAAGTAATTTGTAATAATGCCCACAAGATAACACACACACACACACACACACACACACACACACACACACACACACACACACACACATTCCCAAACTGAAGAAACAAAGTCTAAAGTCCATTCCATTTCTGGTCCCAACAAACATTTCAAGTAAAGACTGTTAAACCAATGTTTCCTCACTTTACACTTCATCGAGAATTTGGGAGGCAGAAAGAGATTGAATGGCTGTTAAGACTTTTTCCATGCTCCATATGCTGCTGGTGGAGCTCCGGCCCACAGTGTTAGAGCCCTGTTGACTTCACAAGGTCTCTGATGAAGCCTATTGCAATGGGATGGCCAGTTACACTAAATTACAAGTGTTCCCACTGCAACTGAAAATTCATGACTATGGGAGAACTTGATCTCTTCTGCCTATGACCACTCTGCTTTCTAATAGATGCTCCAGGTCTAAGCTGGAACCAAGCTCCTTTCCTCCTAGGTATGTCAGGAAATAATTCTCCCGGGTTTTATTTATTTGTTTTGTTGTTGTTGTTACTTTTGTGGTCTGGTTTTTCAGAAATAGAGTTTTGCTGTACATCCTTGGCTGGCCTCAAACTCACGACAATCCATCTGCCTCAGGAACTCAAGTACTGCCATTATAAGTGTGAATGAACACTACTGGATTTCATCATGTTCTTGTAGGCACACATAAGTCCAGAGTGTTTCTTCAGCTCATTTTCATCAAGATATTTCTCTGCTCTGATTCTTGGGCCCTGGGTAACATGAGATATATCCATGCACAAGACACTTGCTATTATTTGGTAAAATATGTGATCCTGCACCAGTTCCTATCTAGTGACAGCTGAAGGTTCCAGAAGGACTTGGTGAAAGACTAAGACCTTTTCCACACTCTGTGCTTGAAAAACTGACATTTTATTTACATGGTTAATACTGAATGAAGTTCAATATTCATTGATTCCTGCTTGTTTGCTAAAGGCTATGATGTAGAAAATGTGCTATTAAAAGAAGGGAAATGTATTTATTGGACTATAAAGAATAGAGGCAATTGAAAAGCCACTATATATGGAACACTCTTCATTTCTTAATCATGGTAAGACAAATGTTAAACACAGTAAATAGAGATTAGTCATTTATCGTGCAGGCCTGCTTGAGTTTGGAAGGCATGCACCAAAGTAGAGAGAAGATGAATCAACTTTACAAGAAAAAAAAAAGATGATTAAAAATAGTGAAAATAAGCAAAAACTATCATCCATGCCAACAGATAAATTCTGAAAAATATTAGCAATGTCACCAAAAGTCATTAAGTTTAATTCTATTTGTATGACACCCCAAGTCTGGTCCACAACAGTCTTCTGGACCTATCTGATCATGGTGATAGTGCAAAGAGAGTAAGCATGTGGCTTGAGCAGTGAGTATCCCTGCAGAACTATGGAAGTGAGTGCCAGTCACCACTCTGCAGAGAAGCCTGCAACATCAGCCTCAGTAGTGGGCTTGGAGAAATTGTAACTGTCATGTAACCATTGAGTGCTGTATCTGACAGTACACATGGAAGGATCTTTAATGAGAACAATTTAATCCTGTGTAGAAAGGAGGCTTGCAAGTAAATCCAGGATCATAGCACAAATGAGATGCTGCAGCTCTAAGTAGAGTCCTTACACATGACCCTCTCAAAGTCCCAAAGCACTAGTTTCATGCACTTAAGGGTTCTGTCACAGTGGAAAAGAAGAAGGCTCCATGCATTGACAGCAACTTCAAATCTTATGTTTTGATCACATGCTCAGAGCATCATTCAATATCTATGAAAAGTAGCTCTTGAAAGAGTATCTTCATACAATGTCTTAAAAAAAGCAGAATAAAATGCTTCTGAAGGTATTGATCATGTCACTTTTGAAAGCTCTAATCACTGTGACCGTCAGGCATCATGTTCAAAGGCAATGGATAAAGATGAGGCAAAAGAGTAACAGATACTCTGTCCTGTTTTTAAAAGCTGTGGGTAACTGACAATGAGAGTCATTTGAAAAATACTGTATGGCAGACCTTCCACAGCTATTCCAATACTGTACCTTCATGAATACCATATCTATACAAAAGTGTATGTGTATTTTTCTTTTACTGCAACTTGAATTAGACCACCAAATATTTAGAAAAAGGATGAAAAACAAAATTGTTTTTCCTTATGCTACGATAATCAGAAGTCTGTTTAATTTGGTCCTCTGAGCTGAGTATCAGTTTAGTTTCCTGTCAACTAAAGCAGTAATTTAATACATCCTGAAAATATCTTTTGGTAACTAAAGCATCATTTTTGTATACTTCACTGCAGTTTTAATTCTGTCCTGTTCTGTTTAATGTGTGTCTCCACACTTATGAAATTGTATGATTTCTCCATAAATAAATAAAAACCATAAGCCTCATCTCTTTCTTTCCTTTATTCTGTAATTAGAGAGGAATCCAGTTTCAATTCTACTCACTCAGCCCCTTCATTGCTTTCTTTCTTTCTTTTTAAGTGAATTCAGTGAGTCAGGTATTCCCACTGAAGAGGCTATTTTTGAGCCTCTGTTGCTATAGATGGAGCTGGGATGGGGCTGGGGGCAGAGAAAGCTGACTCCAAGGAAGGACAGGCTTTCCTTTGTACCTTGATGGACAATCAACAGCCAACCCAGGGAAAGGAATTCCCAGTCTAGTTGTCTTAATAGGCTAAAATTAGAGAAGGGGTAGGCCAGGGGACCACAAGGAAGGAGAGTGGGGGTTTCCAGAGAAGCGGCATCAGTAAACTTTNTAATTCTTCATCTTGGAGCCCACACTTCATTGCAATATTGATTTAAGNAAAATTTCAAATCCTTATCTAAATGCTAGCTTCTCTGTTTGAAACACTCCTTAATTCTGTACATAGCGAAGGCAAGGGGATCTTAATAATCAAACGGGTCTCTTTCCTATCAACAATTCAAATGATATTTTAAGAGTTATTCAAATATATTTGGTTATTAGACAGGTTTACTAGGAAAATAAAATCAAAACGAGTGCCTTGACATTTCAGTTTTTAAATCAACACTACAAGGAACATTTATGGAGATGAAATATATTGGCAATATGAGGGCTTGGAAATAAATGTTATTAAGAAAGCTTAGAGAATGATTATATTTTATTTCTGGAGGGGAAAACAACAACAACAATTGAACTCTGCTCTTGTCTTCTGTTTCAACATCATGTCTCTGTCCTGCCTTGTCCTGTAATAAATATTCTCTTGCCAGTCCTGTTGCTGACAATAATGTAGGTGAACTCTGCACTGTGTACGTCTGTCATTATTAATGACCATGGGAGAGAGAAACAATAACTCACTGCTTTAGGAACCAAAGGAATAAAATGCTGTTGAAATTTCCTTTCATTTTTTTTTCAGAAGAATATTTTCATTTTTTTCTTTCTAAATTCACAAANAACAGTAGCAGAACACTAACCCTTTCAGACTTTCTTTCTTCGAGTTTGAACATTGTTAGAATGGCAGACACTTGTTGCAAGACGAATGTTAATTTATATTCATAATACCATGCTAGAAAGTTTTAAATACCATGATACATGTAATGCTTATAATGCTTAGCTGTTAAAATTTTTATGGTTGGAACATTTTGTTTCTTTACCAAAGGCTTAAGTATGTTTCCATATGGCCACACAATAGAATGTTCTTGCTAAAATGCTTATCCCATTCATTTGTTTATAAAATACATATATATTTGCTTTAAAATAGGTCTTTTGGTGTTTGTGTTTGAGTTATAAACAGCTTTAAAATGCTGTATTTTTATTGTGAAACTGTATTGAAGTGTTTGTGTTTGAATCATTGTGAGTTTTTTTAATTATCAAATTAGAAACAAAATGCTGTAGAGATGAACAAAGATCTGTCACTCATGTCTTATAAAAATNCATGAATGATAGTGATGAAAATAGTCTCAAAGTCTGTATTAGTAACTTCTTAACTGTAGAATAAGCACCATTCTGAAAAAATAAAAATACACCCATTCATATGAATGAGTTATTTAAAATTGATACGCAAGTGACAATATCCTGTCAATTTTCAACTTTAAGCTGGACTCTATCAACATCTCTTACTTCTCTTTAGCCTCAGTGCTGATGAAATCATCATGAGGGTTATTCTGGCTTAGTAGAAACGGACTTTTCCAGAATATAAGATTTAAGGTGTCAGTGAACTTGGAGGAATCATATAGGGCCACCAAAGGTTTGCTAAGTCTTGCCTGCCTTCTCACTGGCTTCTACAGTGCTTAACAGTTTTACTGACAAAATTCTAAAAACGTCAGCTCGTGGCAATAGCATAGTTTACATTGTAGCTTCTGTTGAGGGATGTAACGTTAGAAAATAAGTTTGTTTTTCAACAGACTTCAAGAAGACAGTAAAATATTAGTAAGTTTTAAACATTCCTTCCCAGAATCTGAAGCTAAAATACTATTTTCCAAATGAAATATGAATTTAACTATATCAATAAAAATATGTAATTGTAACTCCTGACCTTAAGTCTGCCTAAATGACAAATCATGTCAAATAGACAATAAACCAACAAAGAAATGTTAAAAAATATAAGGGACCCCAGGTGGGTGACTGAAAAAATGTCCACATCTTACAGACACCATGCTTGGCAATGGTCAAAAAGCCTTTGACCTAAGAAACAATCTATTACCAAACCTAAAGGAAAACATTTTTTTTTCTATTTGATTTGCAACAATTAGTCATATCTCAACACTACAACTTTTGGCTACCATCCATTAATGACTGTGATCAATATCCAGTTTCTCTATGTTCACTCTTAAGAAACACTGAATCTAGTCAAACATATTTGTGATTTGGTTGATTTGGAGTTAGCTGTAAGATGCCAAATCACCAATTTGAGATTTTTTTTTTTAATTTCATTTTGCCTCTAATGCAAACACCCTGAAGGGTGGCAGCAGGCTTTGTGCTGAAAGTAGTTCTTGTAAACTTGATTAAATGGTCCAATGTTTTCCTCATTATTAAAAGAAGAAATGGGGTTGGGGCCGTGAGACTCAGGAAAGGTAAAAGGAGAGGATGTTCTTCACAACTCCTTCTTCCTCTAGGTCTGCTCTTACAGAGGGGAATCCAACCCATCCCACCAAAGCCATAGAGTAGAAAGCCTTGTTTGTTTCTTGAGAGGTGGCATGCTATGAGGGGTACATCCTTCCAGTACCCAGTTCTTCCCCCATTCTAATCCTCTGCCCAGACGTCCATAATCACGCCAAATAGCTATATTGCTCTTTCTCTGTCACAGCTTTGTTAAACAGACCCCCATCCTGAGCATAATAAGATCTGTATTAGAAAACCCATTCCTGGGCCTCACTTAACTTATAACTAAGACTCAGAAGGTATCGATAAAGGTTTCAGGGACATAAAAGTATTCAATCCATCAAACTTCTCTGAATCAAATTAGCCTGAAACACTATCNTTAAAATTGCAAAAACATTGTGATACTAAATATTCAATATTATCAGTGAGGCAAATTGGCCCGGGTCAAATGGGCAAATCTAAAAAAATGAGATTGCTAAATTTCTCAGCCTGATAGACTTGTAATAAATAATGTGCTTCTGTTCAATCTGTACATTAAGTCTTTTATGTGGCCTTAAGGCACTATCTGATGGCCATGCCCATTACAGTGTAGCCATAGAAACTGACACATTTATTTCTTGGATTAGTGTGCCATTGAAAATATTAATATGAAGCAGTAAAAGGGGATTTAATCTAATCTACTGACNTGAGGATGAAGTTAGTAAAAGGTTGAGTGCCCTGACAGGGAAGGGAAGATTATTCCTGCAGTAAGATGCTTGTTAGTGGTTAGAGAGATCAACTAAACAGCCCATGACTTATTTGGCACGTTTACATTTAAATAGGCATCCTCATAACCAGCATGTAGCATGTTGTGCAGACTGAAGAATGCTTTGAAAATGAAATACATATTTCTAAGGATGGTGATAGCTAAGCTGAACACCTTTTACTTCTGAGCATACAGGGAACGGCACACTCCTGACAGACATACAGGAAGCACAGTGCCCAGGCCCAGGCTGTTGAAATGAATTGCATTTTGTTTTGACTTAAAGGTCTTTGTGTAGCCCAGATTTAAAATACAACCATCAAAGGAAGAGACATCATCAAGGAAGGCCAAGCAGGTTTCACACGTTCAGAGAAAACCACTCTCATCAATTTCACCTTTGATTTTGTTCATTTCTCACTCAAGATTAGACCCCGATAAATATTCTTTAAATTGTAGACCAGACCACCACGTGTGACACTGGAGCCTCCTGATAATTCACAGGACACCAGCTCTGATCCTCCTTTACTGTGCTGCAAAGTACATAAATTTCCAAGATATATTCTGACAGAGGAAGCATTGTTGAAGAGCAAAGTACAGCACTTTGTCCTTGAGATGTTAACACGGAATGCCATAAAGTATTCAAATAATAATTTACTCAATCTTTCAGGGTAATTAATTAAAATGCTGGAGATGTTGAGGAAAATCACCTTGAGCTTAGCTGACTGAAGGGCCCTCCTTCTCTCTCAGCATGCAACCTGCCCCAGCAGACCTACCACATGCTTTCCCAGTTATGGGGTTTGATTTCAGAAGATAATAAATAGCCGGGATCTAATTTTGCCATGTCACAACCGATTATGTTTCACAAGAAAAGGTGGAGCGCTCACCTACCAGATGAAGGTGAAACATAAAACCACTTTTATTTATGTCATGTGTCCAAATTCAGCTCAGCCTGGCCCTGGGTACTGGGGAGCGAGTGGACTTTCACTGTCACCCAAATTTATGTATCTCAAGAATGTGTCAAATATAAACATAAATTTAATCAAAGGGATAGAAACCTTTATTATATATAAAAAACACATTCTTGACATCTAATATAAATTATTTTAATGTGTGTTTTACCACTTTTCAGAAGGTCACAAAAAAAAGAATAAGACATTAAACAGAAAGAGCCTATGGCTCCCCCTTAATCTGGTGATCACCAATAGTCTATTCTAGAGGCAGGCTTATTTTTAAAGACACTTTTTTTTTCTTTCTCCAAAGTTCATTGTAGCTCACTGTTTTAATCTCATTATTATATACTCCTGTGATGATAAGCAGAAATGTGAGGGAGATTTTTATCATAAAAATTTATATTTTCAACGGGACGATCATCAGGCCTCAGCCTCTGAACTGCCATGTTNAATTAGAGAATTTCTGAAGCAGTTAAACCAAAAAAAAAAAACTATCTAGATCATCAGTATTGTTGCCTAGCACTACACTTTGGGTCCAGAATCAAAAATGAAGTTGGGACATCATTGCTCCTGCTTTGGTTCATGTCAGGAGAATAAACAGAAGCCTGATAACAATAGATTAACAAGCCCTGGGTATTACTCAGCTGTTCCTCTTAGTTGGCTAGGCTTTGGACAGAATTTTAATGATTAAAAAAATTGCATATGATGAATGAGGNTGTCATTTTCAATTAACGTGAACAAAGGATCATGCCCATATTTGGCGAATGTGGTGCCTGTACTGTAAGGGAAGCTGGAGCATTCACAGACAGTGCCTAACTGCTTGCAAATCAAAACAAACTGATGATATTTGGGGAGCCTTGCAATGACATGGCCACACATTGTTTTAAGCAGGTCCTTATCAGCCACAAGTAATAGACCACACTAATGACCTTTTAAAAACTAAAAACAATACTGATTTAACAGTGACCATTAAACGTAGTACTTATAACCTAAGTGGACTATAAAACACCTTATAGCATCCAAGTTTATTTAAGATAAAGTAACTACAGAACTAAAAAAAATGTGTAATAGCACTCTTTGATAAATCAAAAATCAAGGTCTTACTAAACCTTAGTCCTTTGAATTCACTTTGTAAAAAAATCTACCAAGAGAGCCTCATCTGACATGTATGTTTAACTTAGAAATTGAGTGCATAGTGTATGAGTTTATGACATGAGCACATGAGTGCATGAGAGAGATGCAGAGAACAGAGAAGGTCCTGGGGTATGGCTCCATCCATTCTCTCCTGGCCATTTCCTGATGTACATTTCTCACTTCAGGACCTGTATCAAGCTCAGTTGGATGCAGGATCATCATTCTGACCTCGATGGGCTCTATATCAATCTGGCACAGTTGAATTCCTGCAAGTCCCTGGGTAGTCCTTACTTTATGTAACAGTGCTGTCAGGTGGGAATAACCTCTTAGATTCAGAGACAGCTAGGGGATTTCATTCACCATTTACTGGCCTCTAGACACCTGAGAGAAGCAAGACAAGCCCACTTCATCCAAACGGCACCAGAAGTTCTGTGGACTAATACTGTACTCCATTCTGATAACTTAAACCTGTCCTATCAGCATTCTCCAGCAGGAGTCCATCAGTGTGAAGTTCCAAAGACTGAACATGCTAGCCATCAATGTATCATACTGTCAGTGTCAATATGGCCAGACATTCAATTACTTTTCCTAAACCTGCTCTGTTGGATCATACAACATTCAAGAACTGACAATCCTGGTGCAGTTCTTGGAGTCTTTATAAAGGTAGCACATGGCTGGGTGTGGTGGGACATGCCTGTTGTTCTNGCCCTCAGGAAGCTGAGGCAAGAGGATCCCCATGAGTGCAAGCCNAGTCTAGGCTACACAGCAAGTACCAGATCATCCAGGGATAGATAGCAAGACCCTTCCCCCACCCAATAAAATCCAATATGTCNTAAGATTCCAAGAGACTGAGAGATGCTTATCGAATTCATTGACAACTCCATTTATTTGCCCTAGATAAACTCACTAGGAGCTCTTATTAAACACAAGGTACTCACATTCTCAACCAGATCTAGAGAGTCGTGAAGTTGGTAATTCAACTAAAATTATTAGCTGCATAATAATGGCCCTAGGATTTTTTAAATTTGAGCCAGTATTTCTCCTTGCACCCCAGGGAGGCCTCAAAACCATCCTCCTGCCTCTGTCTCCCAAGTGCTGGAATCACAGGCTTGTACTGGCCCACACTAGGCAGTCCTTTGANTCTGTAAGTTTTGTTCAAATATGAGGACCTTTCCTAGAATTCATTCCCTCAATTCTCAATGCAGGCTCAAACCAGACACCNTCTAATGTATCTATGTATATTATCTACCTTTGTGTCATTTCTNATNAAATTTACAAGAAGAGTGAGTAGTGAGGTGGCTCAACAGGTAAAGGCCCAAGGCCCTTGTTGCCAGTCCTGACAACCATGTGGGACAAAGAAATGATTCCACCAACTTGTCTTCAGATCTTCACACATGTGCTGTAGCTCCTGCACACACCTGCTACACACACACACACACACACACACACACACACAGAGAGAGAGAGAGAGAGAGAGAGAGAGAGAGAGAGAGA
>LZPO01008590.1:9009-26540 GCA_001675575.1 Neotoma lepida | reverse complement strand
CAATCTGTCTTCCCAATGGAGGTGGCCTTTAGCACATGGGGGCAGATCCCAGGCTCCTGCTTGGCCTTCTTTTATCCTGACTGGCTCCCAGTCTGCACCGTGTCTGTTGTATACTGTGATCTTCAGTCCCCTGATCAAACAGGAGCCGATTTCTGATTACATTTAACCTTGCTGTATCCTGGATCAGGATGTCCAGCCCCTCCTGTTTCCGTGGATGCTAGCTAACAGCACATGACTGACTCTGTGGATGTGAGCTAACACCATGTATGTGACCTCCCTCCTCCAGTCATCCTCTATGTAAACACCGTCACAACCTTTAAGACTCTTTGACACATTCGACTATGTAAATAGCCGTGCTGTTGTCTCTGTGTTNGGGATCTGGGTTTTACTGACAGGAGGACACACTTTCATGGCGACTGGGCTACATTCAGAGTCTCACATTCTACACNTTTTTCAGTCTTCTCTGTTGTTTAGAGAATCTGGTTCTGGCATGCCTCTCATTCAGGGAAGACATGGTATAGCACCCATGCTTCTGATAGGTACCATCCTCCAAGTCCAAGCTGGTAACTGTACATCCTGAGTCAGACAGGACCTGCCATGGGGAATCCTCTCAGCAGCTCTGAGGCTCGAAACAGTAGTTTTTGAAGAACCTCCTGGCCCCCTGGCCCTCCTGTCACCAGAGATCTGGTTTGCAAGCTCTTCCACCTCTTCACTTTCTGACTCCCACCTGCCTTCATCTCTCCAGATGCTTCTCACCAGACTCNGGTTGTATTATTGGAATAAAGGGAAACTCCACAGACAGAGGAGCCTTGGTTTACCAGCTGTGCCACATTAGCCTCTGAGTTGGCTTCCTCATACACAAAGTGAGATATGATACCTACACCACATAGGACCACAGTCGAGATTAGGGATAATTTGCACGAAGGGCCCAAACTCCTTGGAGCTNCTGAGTTTAAGTAATTACGTGATGTTGGTGATAATGTTGGAGCTCCTTATCTTANCCTGAAGGAACATCCCACTTTCAACTCTGATTTGCCCTTCATTTTTATTCAGTGCAAGTGATCCAACCCTTGGTCTTGCACACGCTAGGCAAGGGCTATACCACTGAGTTATATCCTAGCCTTAGAGCAGCTTTTCAGTTCTGAGTCTCCTGTGGATTCTTCACACCCACAGTCTACACAGCTCTCCCTCCCGCCCTCTGCCAGGTCTGTACTGTACGAGTCAACCACGGTTGAACCTGCTGAAGGTTCATCTCCCATTCAAGGGCAGGAGCTGATTAAAGGGGAATCCATCCTTTCCTTGGTTCCAAGCAGCTGGTGCTGTGCTTGGCACATCTACAGTCCCCAACACATGCTTCCTCAGTTAAAAATGAAAAATTCAAGATAAAATAGAATCTTTTTAAAACACGGAAGGTATGTAAATCCCAAAGAGTGTCTCAAATGCAAGATGTCACAATTATGCCAGGGAAGTCCCGTGTACGCCAGGTGGTAATAAAGCTTGAGTGGATGCTCCATCTTCACACACGGCTCTGATGCCATCGTATTCTAGAGCAGCCATCTGTCAACACGTATGTCTTTCGTCTTGGGTCATGACCTTCTCCCAGGTGGGTCAAATCACTTCTGGATTTTTAAATATTTTGTCTTTCATGATGATTGATATACAGCAGGAACACACATAAAATACAAGATAAAATCTTTTTAAAGATATATTTATTTCATTTGTATGTGTGTGTATGTGTGTGCCTGTGCATGCATGTGCATGTGTGTGTGTGTTTACATATGTGTGTATGTGTGTGCTTTTATGTGTGTACATATGTGTATATGTGTGTGCACTTGTGTATATGTGTGCACATGTGTATGTGTATGTCTGCATGTGTGTACACATGGGTATATATGTGTATGTGTGTGCATATGTGTGTGCATGTATGTGTGTACATGTAAGTGTATGTATGTATATGCTCACATAAGTGTGTGTATTATGTGTGTGTAAATATGTATGTATTTTTNTGCAGGTGCACACCAAATCCAGTAAAGGGTCTAGTCTTCTGGGGCTGGAGTTACAGATATTTCAAGCTAGCCCATGTTGGTGCTGGGAACTGAGCTCAAGTCCTATGAAAGAGTAGCAAGTGCTCTTAACCACTGAGCCATCTCTCTAGGTCCTGAAACACCATTTTCCACCACGGGATGGCACACCACCATGGACTGGTGTCTGCACCATGATAAGACATTTCCAGCTTCCAGAACGTGAGAAACTGCTTTTCTTTATAAATTATCTGACCTGTGCTGCTCACAACAACACAGAACAGACATAGACGGCATGTTCTGATACAGGAGCCAGGCTAATGCCTCGGCAGTTGGCAGTTTGGCTCTTGGAGACGTGTCTAGTGTTGGCTGGCATTTCAGCCTCCTCAATGCTTACTTCCAACCTCACCTACTCTGCCCACTTGGAATTAGAATCCTTGGTGTTCAGTCTTCACTGTCAACTTGCCTGAATTTGGAATCTCCTAGGAGACACACCCTGACCTGTCTGTGAGAGCCTCTCCAGATAGCCGGGAAGACTCAACCTTGGGTGTGGGAAGCACAAATCCACGGACCAGGGTTCCAGCCTGCAGAAGAAGGAGAAAATGAGCCGAGCACCAGCATCATGGTTTTCTACTGGCGGCAGCAGACTCGTGAGATCAGCCATTTTATATCCCATCTCTGGGCCTCCCCTGCCATGGGGAGCTGTACCCCTCAAATGGTGAGTCAAAATAAACTCTTTGTCGAGCTGCTTGCCCCAGTGATGAGAAAAGCAACCAAGAGAGAGACATGGAGGAAGAGCTATTCCCAACCAAAAAGATGGTTGTGTCTTGGATATAAGGGATCCACGATAGACTGCAAGATCTCAACCTAGACCAGATCTCAGCATTCTTGCTCTCTATGCTTGGCACAGGAGCTGTGAACAGTTCTACTTAGTGATGGGGAAGATGCACTGTTTCTAAAGCTGGGCCACTGAGACCCACAAGAGCCATGCTAGCCAGAGCACATGGTAGTCTTCTACCATTTGAGATGTCCCCACTAGTAGGAAAATTACAAGAGAGCTGCCTGTGGCGACACTGAACTAGAGCAGAGAGCAAATCCTCAAAGGGAAAAAAAAATGTGAAGCCAAAAGAGAGAGAGCAGGAGGAGGAAAAGAAGCAGAGATTGATACAAGAGCTAGAGGGAAGGACCATGTAGGATGTCACAGCCCTGNGCTGCAAATCACAGAGCAGACAGAGGTGAACAGGTTCCTGGGGCCCTCACCGAACTTACCTGTCTTTAGTGCTACGGTAAGTTGTGAGCACAGAGACAAAGGGAGCCCAACCAAGATTATGATTGCCTTTTTTTCTGTACACATAAAACTCAGAGTATCAGACCATTTGGTTTGTTTTCCAGCCTAGGGAAAAACTAACATGCAGAAGTTAAAATGTGAACATACCTCTCTCTTGACACCAATGCAAGCAATAAATAAATAAATAACAGAAAAGCTTCAAGGCTTAGAAACCTCACAGAGAAACTGAAGAANGTATAAATCACATGTGATATTTTTTATCCACATCTCCTTAATTTTAGGAGACTCTGTAGCATAATATCTTCACTTTGCAAAAATCAAACACAGGGAATAGGCTATTAATCGGAGCCTTGGGGACTCCGTATGGTCTTAAATTCTCCTTTCAACTTCTGAGCAAATATAAAATAGCTTTTCACTGACTCTTCTTTTTCTAAATTGTATCCATCTGACAAACTGATGCTGTTTTTTTTTTATATTTTTTCTTTTCACCCACAAATTCTGTTTGGCAATTCATCTTTCCCTGACACACAGACCATTGTAACTTTGGAATCATCAGTTGACAGNGGGTTTTCCTTGGTGCACGAGCTGAGACAACTCATCCCACTATCTCCACAAGCTGCTAAGTGATGACCCTGAANTGCCAAGACCCTCAATGATCTCAAGATTTAAAAAGTAAGAGGTGCAAAACAATTAAACTCTGGAGCCCTTCAGCACTTCCAGGAAGCAGAGGTCTCAATGCACAGTGAAGAAATAAGAATGTATGTGAGGTTGAAAACACCTGCTATATTCTAAACCCAACGAAAGCTGTCTAGGCCATTGGGGTTCTGCTCTCGTGGTGACTGACCATTACTTTACAATGGTTGAATTCAGGGGGACAGTTCAAATCCAATTCACAAATATCCATTGGGGATTTACTGAAAACAAGGCATGAAGCAAAAACCCTTAGCAGATAAGATTTAAAAGAAAAAGAAAAAAGAGCAAGTAACAGTCCACATCTTAGGGGACGGCTGGCTCTGGGCTTGAGACAAGGATAACTGGCAGGCGGTGGGGAAATTTGACAGGATGCCTAATTGCTGTGAGGTTTTCAACAGACAAACTTTATAGACTACACATTTCCCTTATATGATGCGTGTAAAGCAACCACACTCACAGGAGGAGAAGAGGGGAGGGTGGCTCTCAGGTGCTGGGGCCAGAAGCAGAGAGTGGACACAGAGGTGAGCAAGTTCTAAGTTCTGTTATCAGTGGTACATCCGTAGGCAGCAGCACAGCACTGTGCACTTTCAACCACAGAGATGACAGACTGCACATTGAGCATCCGCCCATGGTGACAGCAGAACACACAAGAACACAAGGANGTTCAGGCCGTGGAGGTGCNGGGGCTTTGGATTGTGGGGTGGGAATCCTCAGAGTGTATACATTAAATCCCAAGTTCCTCGAAATGTATAGATTAAATAAGTGCAACACAGCCTGTATAGCGATTCCTCAGCAAAGCAAACGGATAGAGAAATAAAGTGTGTGTTTGAGAGAGCTGTCAAGGACCCACAGACATCCCAGAATCCTTTGCAGAAGACATGCTCACTTACGGGTTGCTTGTGAAAATGTTATACCAAAAAGGAACAGAGAGGGACTAATAAATAGCTCAAGAGCTAAGATGCCTGCTATACAAGCCTGATGACCTGAATTCAGGTCCCCAGTACCCGTGTTAAACATTCAGTGTGGCCACATGTATGTGCCTGTAGCCCCAGAGCTGTAGGGCCAGAAATGGGAAGATGGCTGGGGCTTGTAGTCTGCCACCCTAGTTCCAGGTTCAATGACATGTTCTGTGTCAAGGGGACAGGGTGGTAAGTGACGGAGCAGGACACCTGATGTCCTCCTATGGCCTCTAAACACGTGTGGCCACACGTGCACATACATTACACATTTACATATGCCCCACCCCCCCACACACAAGCATACACATATGCACACATATAAAAGAATAGGAAATGAAGGGAAATAGCAAGGAAAGAGAGAAAAGACATAGAAAGTGTTCTCTGTCTCCTCAGCATGCTGAGTCAGTCGAAGGGGAGGGANGCCTCTGTGTTCACAGGGTTCTGAAAGATTGACAGCTCATGTCTCAGCCACCAAACTNGTTNCTTTTCCCTACCAGATGCATTTATTACTCAAACAATAAATAATTTAACAAAAGGAAGGGGAAACCCCAGCAAATAGCTTTTATGGCCACGCGCAACATTGATTTAAAAAATCTGGACATTTTCGACTTAGAAGTTCTGATCCAAAAGACTCTTCAAATAATTCACCACAGGATCTAAAAACTTGACCCACAATGGAAAGGAATGTTCTTCCTTGGGAATTTTCAGCAAATATAAGAACAAACAGGGTTCGACTCAGATGCCCAGTGAGTTCCCTTTGTAAGTTAGAGCAGAGGCCAAGCCAGCTCCACCAGACTCCCTGCCCATGAGGAAAGCCCAGAGCTGGTCAAGGACACACTCCCCAGCACTTCTCTCTAGCCATCCTCACCTTCCTTGAGCATTGCCACAACCCATTCTCCATGCAAGAGAGAGAGACATGGTCTCTGACCTCTACACTTCTATGTCCCCCTCACTCCTAGGCCTGCTCAGTGTCTCCGGGGCCTCCACACCTCTGCTTCTTCACATTCNCTTCTGCAGAGGCAGCTGCAAGGGCTGCAGGATCTTCCCTACCCTTTCACGCCTCAGTCTCCCCTGCACATGCTCAGGTAGCTTTCTCGCTCCCTGCCTCTGNTCCAGGAGACTTTTCAGTGCCATATTTGTCCCTGTCCCCACCTCCACCNTACTCAGCACTTTNGACACTNCACAGTCTTTGATTTTGTCATACTCTCTGTCCTCTTTGAAGGTNGGAATAGTGTGTTCCCCTATTTTTCACTAGGTTCCCCAGCACCAGGCATATCAGGGTTTGCTAAGTCTTGTCAACCAATGTGTCTCTTGTCCATGCCTGAAAAAGATGATAAATTCAAATCCCCTTCCCAGAATGGTAAACAAGCTNTNCTTGAATACGTAACTCATCTTCCTATTTTTTCCTTGTCAGGCCTTCAGCAGCTTAAATCCATCCAAAGTAGCCTTTGTTGTAGACAGGACCTTTGACAGTGGCCCTTCTACTTCCTTGTCTCAATGTGTGGCAAAACAAAAAAACAGGACATCTGTATCCATGNTCTCTTCGAGTATCCCAGAGTTGTCCAGCTGAGAGTAGAGTAGGGAATGACTACTGTATTCTCTGCCCACTGAGGAAGAACACCATCACATAGCTATCCATGAAACCTTACTGCAATATCCAGTGCAGATATGCAGAGGCCAGGCACACTGTATGATGCAATGTATACTTGAATAAGTAAAATATTTGCTCCTTTGCTGCCTGCCATTTCTCCTCTCTGAGCTCTGAGTTCAGTAGCAGACTCCTGTCCTNCTGCTTGGCTATGCCCATCATCTGAGCATAGCTTGATACGGAGCAAGTGCTGGGAGCATATGCTCAATCACAAAGAAGAGGAACACTCAGATACAGTGGGCCAGAGACAGACAAGAGGCAAGGCAGTGNACGGTGGTGGCACAAGCTTGTAATCGGGCACTCAGAAAGCCAGAGCTCAGACAGAGTTCAAAGCCAGTCCTGCCTACATGTCAAGTTGGAAGCCAGCCATGCTGATGGAATCCTCTCTTGACAAGCATGATAATGACAACAGCATGAAAGGAAGAGAAGGAGATGAGGGGGAGGGAAGGAAGGAAAGTGGGGCACACTCTGACCCGTCTCCTGCTCCCTTACAGCCTTTATTTCCCCATAAGCATGCCATCACTACAGGTTACAGATCTCATGGTGTTCTTGTGAGGACTTGGTAAACGGAGGCATGTGGAGACCCGAGCAGAGCCTGGTGACTAGTGGGAGGATCACAGACATTATCTGTCTATNCTACCCTTGCCCGGCCATGCACCAAAGAGAACCTACACGAAGGAGGTGATGTAGGTGGGGTATCACCAGGGAATTGTTCTCAAAGATAAAAGCACACAAGAGAGAAAATTCAGTTTGGGGCTGGAGAGGTGGCTCAGAGGTTAAGAGCACTGACTGTTCTTCCANAGGTCCTGACTTCAATTCCCAGCAACCACATGGTGGCTCACAACCATCTGTAATGAGATCCGGCGCCCTCTTCTGTATANATAATAAATAAATCTTTAAAAAAAAGAAAAAGAAAAGAAAATTCAGTTTGGTTTTGGCGNAAGGGACAGAGATCTGGAGGCAAATGGTTTGGTAAAGAGCCTGTGTCTAGGGTAGANGCTACCATGAGGCCCAGTGGGGGCTTCGATAGGGTGCTGCTGATACCAGTAAGATAATAAATCCACCCATCTTTCTCCCCAGCTCCATCTCCTCTTCAAACTACAAATTGTGGTGGTATTTAATCTATGTCTCCCAATAAAATTTATCTGNGGATCAGAGGAACAAGGTCAGCGGTTAGCCTTGTAATGTTAGCACACGCCTTTAATCCNCCCACCTAGCAGGCAGGGCCTGTCGGGATCTCTGTGAGTTTCAGGTCACACTAGAAAGAGTCAAGCATGGAGACACATGCCTTTAATCCCAACATCAACCACAGAATTTTGGAGGTCTATAAAGACAGACAGGAAGTGATATAGCTAGGCTGAGAGAGCCAATGGAAGAACAGAACAGAAAGGGATATAGACNTGGAGATATACGAAAACACACACTCTTTTGGAAGCAGCGGCATTGGTAAGGTGAGGCTGGTAGCTGTTCCTAATTCCTCTGATCTCTGNCAGATGTTTACCCTATTTCTGGCCCTATGTTTTTATTTAACAAGACCNTTTAGAAATTTGTCTTACATTTTGGCATTCCAACATGGCTAGAATTCATTAAAAGGCCCTTGGTGACCTTACAGGTTGGGAGTTACAAGCCCCCCCGGCTTGGCCAGGGCTGCAAGCTGCCACAGGGCCGAGCTATAGTCCAGGTTGCACACGGCTGGAATTACTAACGGCCAAATCTAGCACCACGTGGCCGGGGTCTCTGACTTTCTTTAGTTCCTGGTGGGTGGGGGACTCTCTCTCTCTGGGTTTCCATCTCGGGACTGTTACCACACTAGGTAGGAATATTTTTTTATTCCAGAGGTATGACTTGAGTAAACACTTTAAAAAGTAAAATTAGTTAAGTTTCGTTTTGTTTTTGTTTTTGTTTTCAAAAAGACAAATGAATGCTCTAATGAAGGTTCCTGTACCCATGCCCATACGAGCAGCATATCTGGGACTCTGTGAGTTTAAAATCAAGAAACAAGAAGTAGGTAGGGAAAAGTGGNGAGTGGGATAAGTGGGGTAAGGGGGGGGTTGAGGGATAAGTTATCAAAACATACTATATGCATGTATGAGACCCTGAAAAAGTAAAAAGAACTTTTAAAAAAAGACATACATGCACGCGCGCACACACACACACACACACACACACACACACACACACACACTATCAGGCAAAAGCTCTTTCACCCACAAGAGGGCGCTCCTGGACCCAGGAGCTAAGAGAGACTGTCATTCCTGGGACACCTGGAGTCATCACAGAAACACGGAAAGTAGTAAGTAACCTACTTAGTCACAGACAGCAGACAGCCGGCTGGCATTTCCCTGCACTCTGCAGCACCCATGGGATCCAAAGATCAAAGAAGGCACAGGCTCTCATCCCACTGCACTCAGGTTCTTCGCTAGCAGTTTCTAAGCAAAGGGGAAGCTGGGGTGCCCTACCATCCCTCCCTAGAGGACCTTCAGCGTGCCCTCTGAGCGTTCTGTGAGTGAAGGACCATTCTCCCCACAACACAGGTCAAGCTGAACTTCCATTCTTGCCACGGCCAATCAAGACTACCAGTCACCAGAAATTAAAAATAGAATGTTGTTGCAGGACAAGGTGGTGAATGACACGGGAACTTTGGGAAAGTCTGGCTGGGTCTGGCCAGCCTCACCCTCTGCCACCCCGGGGCAGGGAGGAGGCATGGGGCTCCTGGGAGTACAGCCAGGAAAAGGCAATGTCCAGGCAAGGGCAGAGAAAGGATTTTCCTTTGAGTCAGGGATGACAGCTGTCTGCATGAGGGGAGGAGTGGAAAACTGGATCCACTGAGCAGCGTCTGCTGAGCCCAAAGAGGCTTTTAGGAGCACAAGAGCCTCCAGCTACAGTAGTTTGTGGGACATCAAAGCTGCGATTAGCACAGCTTCCTGGCTGTTGCACTCTATGTATTTATGGCTCATGGCACATTTCAATGCTATTCTCATAAGATACTTCAGCTGTCAAAAATCCATTACTTGGGCGGTAAAAGTTCCTGAGAAGTACCAGAGTTCCTGGGTGCCCAACCCCAGTGCCGTGCCAAAGCCAAGAACCACCAAACCACCACCACCCAAAACAAAGGAGAAACAAATGGCTTCCAGGACCACCTGTGAGCAGGCTGGTGGACATACTGTGTACGATGGTGCCGAGAGAGAGGAGATAAGCGTGTCTGGTCTCTGGTGGAGGACAGAGGGCAACTCAAGCATTCTCCCATGATTTCTTCTCTGTGTGGCAATAGCCTTGTCTTGCCTGGTGAGCATCACTCCATCTACTCTGCAGCTAAACCACACTCAGCACTGGCTTTGTTTCAAGCATATCTAAGTCCCTGCCAGCATCAGGCAGGGGTCTCTGAGGAAGTAAGAGGTACCTAAGACTATTCCCATTCTTCCTTATAAGGTTGGGATGGGTGATTCGATGGAGAAGTGGGGGACAATGCTAATGCCTCTCTTCTGATACCCACAGCATGGACCTTCAACCTGACGTCTCCTTTTGCTCTTTCTCCTTCAAAATGGCACATTTGATTTGTGTCGTGGGAAAAATACAGAATGGCAGCATTCAGAGATAAAGGAGGTTTGTCAGGGAGAGCAGGGGCCAGGGCAGGCAAAGAGAAGGAGCCTGTGACCACAGCATGGTCCTTGAGCTAAGGGACCCTGGAAGGCACCATCTGGCCCCCGCTGAAAAGCCTCACCTCTGTCCCCTGGGAGCACAGCCTTCCCACAGCATCTTTCCAATGGGAGTAATGAATATTCAACACACCATCATCCTAGGCATGGAACAGAACAGAATATATCTCTGGTTTCTAGTTAAAGCATATGTCTCCTTACTTCCCACCATTGCATGTACTGTTTGTGAAGTGTTAGACATTGGCAAGGTTTACAAACCATCAATTGTGTGGGTGTTATATTGTGTGGGGTGTGTATGTGTTATATGTGTGTGGGGTGCATTTAACGTTTGCGAAATGTTAGACATTGGCAAGGTTTAAGGACCATCAATTGTGTGGGTGTTATATTGTGTGGGGTGTGTATGTGTTATATGTGTGGGGGGTGCATTTGTCTCATGTGTGTGGGGTTGAATGTGTCTTATATGTNTGTGGGGTGTGTGCGTGTGTGTTCGGGTGTGTTCCCTACCCAATAATTCACACCTAGTTTCCTTACTTTTGTTTCATACGGCCTGTCTCCCCCAGGGACCCCTTCCCTGGGTTCACCTCCCTCGAATGCATTCAAGTNCTGATTTCCCTACTGAAGTTTCCAAGGGTGGCGCCATCATTCTTGTGGACACCTGTCCTCCAGGGTTGGGCTTGAGCCTGAAGCTCATCTCACACAACCACTTGCAGCTTCCCAAGATAGCTGAGGTCATGATTTAATCAGCCTTCTACAAATAAAGTACACCCTGAGTCTACCATGAAAGTATCTAATGAGCTAAGCCTCTGCTTTCCAACAGTTGCATCAGCCATTGACTCACCAAGAGCTGGGGCTCGGTAGGCAAGGGCTCTGAATGGCAGCACAAACTTTTTCTAATTTTCCAAACCCAAATTAACTTATCTTTGGCAAAACTGGGATGCTTCAATGTGCCCAAACAAAAGGTCACAGAGGTATAGACTTGTGTCCCATCTTCATTTCCAGTAAGGACCATTTACATAGTCAGGGAATGTCCTAAGAGATTCCCAGTTTACCTCAGCTGGTCCCCAAGATGAAGGCACAAGGCACATATGGTGGGTATTGGATGAGGATCATACAATACTTCAGTAAACAGTAGAACCAGGCTCTCAGCCCAGCCTGAATCAAGAGGTCCCATGCCTACCCACCCCAAACTGCCCCTTCCCATGCCCTCATCCCAATCCCTAACAAAAGTTCTTTAAGTTATGTCTAATAGAAAACTCCTCTTTCTTTGGTAAGAAACAAATGCAATTGAAGAGGGAAAAAGGTTAAAATTTACCCCAGGGCAAGCTATTTCAGGCCTCCTTCTCTGTGGTACCCTCTGCTACAGAGGGATACAACTTNCCTTTATGATAAACTTAACTTGCTTACTTTTCTTCAAAAATATATGCAAATTCTCAGCAACATCAGGGATCTGGGGACCCAAGCCCTGTGCTCAATGTGAGAATGGTGGTGATGGCTGTGATGAGGATGGTGATGATAGCTGTGAGGATGGTGGTGATGGCTGTGATGAGGATGGTGGTTATAGCTGTTTTGGTTTGGTTCATCTGTGGGGATATAGTATCTTGCAGACATTTGAGAAGTGTGTGGATGAAAAATGCATTAGAACCATTTCAGTGATGTCCATGAAACCTTCTACCCAATTTGTCAGAAATCTGGAGGGCTTAGGACTGGCATAAGACCCAGTGTCAAAAATGGTCACTCCCTCACCTTCTGCCTTTGGACTTCCCATTAAAACAGACTGCTACCATCGCTCACACCTACTCAACACTCAGGAAGCTAAAGCAGACCATCCTTCACATTTGAACCCCACCTGGGTTACAGGATGATTTCCAGGACAGTGTAGGCTCATGTGGTCTTTAAGAAAACAAACCAAAAGAAACAAGATTCCCCCAACACAACCTCACAAGCAAGTGGCCCCTGTCTCTTATACACATCTAGATGTGTATAAGAGACAGGTGTAGGCTCATGTGGTCTTTAAGAAAACAAACCAAAAGAAACAAGATTCCCCCAACACAACCTCACAAGCAAGTGGCCCCTAAGGTCTCTGGGAGAAAATCTGACTGTCAGAGAAGGGTACAGAAAAACATCAAAGCTCCCAGGACCCTGGCTTTGGAATCAGGGTGGACCAGTTGCCCTAAAATGTGATGGGGCCCTGCAGAAGGAGGTTTGTCAGGGATCTCCTTAGGCATATCATGAAGTTANGAAGCAAGGAGGGGTATGGGGGAGGGTTTGGAAGAAGGAGCAAGAAGGAGAAAATGATATAATTATAACATCAAAAAGTAATAATAATTCTGGTTGTGGTCTCCTGGGCCACCAGGGGGAGCCAGGAGAATGGTGTGGAAGGGTTCTCAGGGTCACCAGATCCAGGGAAGAGACTGGGAACAACAAGAGTGACTCTCTCACATTCACACTGACCTAGACCACTCTGGAATCATGTTGGTATGGTAGAGATAGGGGTGCTCACTGAAGACCCCGGACCTTCCTGGGACCAGCAGTCTCAGTTCCCGGCAGCCACATGGAGTCACACATGGCTGACCATCAAGGACACAGACAGAGAAGCTGCCAGCAGCTGGGCTATTCTCAGAGAGTTAGCAATGGAATGGAGGTGACAGGTCACANTGGCAGTTCAGAGCAGGGAGGGATGTTGGGATTGAAATCTTAGCTGTAACTAGGCTGTCTCTGGGATTTAGACTCATCTAAAAGGGGGTGCAACAGCCCACCCTGAAGGGAGGGGCTGCTGGCTGCACTCATTCCAGCACAAGGGCTCACATCTCCAGGGCAGCAAACAGTGCAGCCTGGAGTCACAGCCAGCCACTGTCACAGACTTCAGCCCCTGGAGCTACTGCCTCCATTCATTTCTCTAAGGAAAAGTGCTGACACTATTTCCCAAGCCTTAATTATACATAATAGCTATCTCTTTAGGCAAAGAAAAGCTGAATGTAAACTCAAAACCATATTGACATTATTGACCCGCCGTGGCCCCACATGAGTCTCGCTGNCATCTGCCTGCCAATATGACAGACATTCATAGGAGAAGGACACAAATGTTCGGTGTCCTTGACAGGCAGCCTTCATTTCCACATCAGGCAGATTCTGTCTTAGCAGATTTGTGAGGAGGAAGAGAATCAAGCTCCTGATAAACACTTGGCTTTGAATTTCCCGTGCCTCCTCGGTATCTTTCGAGTGACAAGCAAGAGCTACCGTGGCTCAACACTCTCTGCCTAGACAAAGTCTAAATATGGATCTGTGCATATGTACAGATTAGGCTGAGCACACTGGAGGAAAACAAGCTGGCCATCCGTCCCCTCCCTCTGTCGGAATCTGGCTGGGGATAAAGGTTTGAGCTCATAGTACTGACATTCTCAGAGCCCCGCTGAGCACAGCACGGGAAACAAACATGCTGGCNTCCGAACTGCGCTTTGCTTGATCGTCCCCCTTGCCGACCAAGAGTTATGCACTTGTTGCCCCAGGTCCTACTCTGCAAAAGGCGGCCCATATAGTCCACCCTAACAAGTCCAGTGCATTAGTGCCTAATGGCCCCGGACTGTGGAGCAGGGCTCTGTATGTTTAACCGAGGTTAGAGTCTCTTACCCGCAGTGCTATTTTGGTCCTACGCATGNTTCTGGCCTTCATGGTTATATGGAAATTCAGTGTCNTTCAAAGGAGAGGAAAAGAGTGATGTGTGCCCAGAAGAAATCTGGATTCTCAGCTCAGGCCCTNGACTGCCTTGGAGAGTCTGGGAAGACAATATTCTGAGCTGTTCAGCAGCTATCCCTGGCTTCTGTATAATCTCTCCATCCCTCAGGCACTGACAAATTACCAACCCAGTCCCTTTTACAGGTCTTCTGTTCCCTGTGGCTTCCACCTCAAGATAACCTGTGCCCGAGTATCCCCAACACTGCTCAGGAAACACAGCTGAAAACGGAATGTATGTGAAGAGAGGCACTCTTCACTTGCTCAGCCAGTCAGTCCTCCCACTCACTCTTAGAGAAGGCTTGACTAAAATGACCAGAACAAAGGCTCTTAATTAGGGCGGGGCGGGGGGGGCATTTAGAAACATTTGTCCTGGGCAAAATCAATGCTGGAAAACAAAAATTTTCCAGAATTGTTCTGTAATCCATAAATCCCAGAACCAACCCCCGCTGGCTTAGAATCGCCAGTCTCTTCATTCACATTTTGAAGGAAGTTCAGTGGCTGTGTCAGGGAGAGCAATGCTACTTGCTATGTAAAGTGAAGGAATGCCTGAGTTGGAGGGTTTTAAGGATGGCCTCTGTAACAGTCCAGGACAGTTCTTGGACTATGAGAAGGCTTCAGGGCTGGAACTTCTTCCTTCTCATGACTGCAGTATCCACAGGGCCTCACGGTGCTCAGCCTCAAACCACAGATGAAGAGGGGTGAAGATGGAGAAGGGCTTCCTAACCACTGATATAGAAACAGCAGCCTCCACCTCTGCTTTCANGTCCGTGGTGAAGGCTCCTCACCAGATCTCAAGTATATGCAAGTGAGGCTAGGCAGTGGTGTCCCCAACAAAGCAATCATTTCCCAGAGATTCATTTCAACCAGGTTAGAACAGTCTGCATTTCCAAAGACAGACAGCAGTCCCTATCCTGATGTTATATGGTGTTGGGTTGATCCTTTAAGCAGCATCGCTGATAAGNGTAAATTCATTCCAGAGCTTTGGAGCACTCAGGAATCCACAACGCTCCAANNTACAACAAAGCCCATCTGTCTCCATTTGTGAACAGATAACACTAATTCTAAGAACTTTCGTATANTGAATCATGACTATATCATCATGAAACCTCATACAACTCTCACCCGTTGACTTTGGTTCCACTCTTCTAGAATCATTTGTCTATGTCTTTATCCTTACTTAACAGGTCTTCAAAAGGTGACAGAGTCATGTGTCTCCCTTAGGTGGCTAAGTTCTTAAATATTCCCAGCTTCNTAGTGATTTCATTGCCCTTACACTAAGATACTTACATGGTGATGCTCACACTAAGATACTTATATGGTGATGCTCACACTAAGATACTTACATGGTGATGCTCACACTAAGATACTTACATGGTGATGCTCAACCTTCACAGGAAGTTTAGCTAATGGAGGCCGGAGGGACGGCTCAGCAATTAAGAGCAGGTACTGCTTCTGCAAAGGAGCCAAGTTCAGTTCCCAGCACCCATATCACACAGCTCACAACTGCCTCAAACTGTAGCTGCAGGAAAATCTGACGCCTCTGGCCCTCTGTGGGTACTGCACTCACATGCAGTATACACACACACACACACACACACACACACACACGCTCCCCACACACTTAAAAATATTTTTAAAAGATTTGGCTAAGAATGAAAACGCAGTGTCAAGGGAGCAGAAGCAGGGACTGGGAGACACGGTAAAAGTCTCAATGCATTTCTATTTCAAGGAGAAGCATGCTTTGGACATCTTTCCTAGCCTCCTGCACTGCCTGGCTGCCTGTGGGTAGGAGGATACCTATGGTTCTGTAGTCTCCAACCTCATCTTCTTCAGTGTTTGTGCACCATGGGGTTCAAGTGCTTTCTTCCAATCAAGGCTTTTTGAAACTTAGAAAGAAAACACAACTGAACTAAAGTGATAGCAAACAAGGCTCAAGACCAAAAGGCCTTATGTGGGCCTTCCATTCCAGAACTGTGCTCTACACCGTCGTAGAGGNGACCATATATTAGATGCTGAGCTCTTTGTGTTTAGAAGAATTAATAAAGTTTAGATTAAATATTAAAAAGAAAGGTTCNGGTCCACTGTTCCTGCAGGAAAGCTGAGAAATGTGGGGTTTGTTACTCTTCCTCTCCGGGGCTGGTGCTGAGAAAATGGGCTCCATAAAAATAGCTTCAGATTTTTTTTTTAACAATTAAATTTTGCAATTAGAAATTGCATTGTGTCTAAGAACACTTTACGTTGGTTGTACTGTTTTATTCAAATGATCCAGAGATGCAGCTGGCCTCTGTTATAGTTTATTTTGCTCTATTTTGATAGGCGAAAGAGAAGGCAGACTTGTGAAAACCTTTTAATGCAGTTTAGAAACTTGGTGTGCAAAGGGCACTGATATAGTAATTANCGGTTTTCTTTTATCAGCCACGGTGCCTTTGTCATTTCTGCTATTTAAAGTTACTGTTCACACACTGTGGCTAATTCCTTTTGTTAAATTTCACATTGAATGCAGCTTCCTGAATGTTTGTTATTGCGGTCCTATGGATGTAGGCTTCTCAGATAAAGGGAAAGCCGGGCGCATCCATCTGTAGGCAAATTGAAAATGAGTTTAACCCCTNGACTTCCATGTCTCTGCACCCTGAGGCAGACTGTGTTCTATGGGTTGGCACTGTGGCAACATCTGTGTTTTATTTTTAATGGCATTCTCTAGAACATCCAAAGGAACTGTGTTGATATGATCTCCGTTAATGCAAAGAAATCCACCTCGGGAGGAGGCAGAGGTCCGTGGCTTGGGGGNAAAGGATTCAGAGCTGAGGAAAAAGCAGAGAAATTCAGAGATACTTTTAAGGTTGGAAGGGAAAAAAGCTTATTTTCATTATTCAGGGCTTATTCCCTGATGGATCATCAGGTNATTGACAACCAGAGGAGTTTTTAAGCCACGAAGAGAGGGAGGTAGAGAGAAGGGCAGGGTGGATTTCTGTTTTTCCCACTCCTCTGCTTCCTACAGCATCAGCACTCATGGGATTCTGTCCTGGGGGAGGCAGCAATGCTTTGTCTCCTCTCATTTTTTTCTACTGCAATTTTCAGGGAGAAACAGGGAGGAGACAGAGAGGATAAAGAAACAATTGCCCTTGTCTTTCTGTTCCTCTCAACCTAATTTTGGAAGGAGAAAGTGAAAGGTCAGCCACACAAGAATGGATTTTGCATTGCTTTCAGGAAATTTAACATTTGTCTACTCATCCAACAAACATTTGCTGAATGCCCCCCACCACTCCCTGCCCTGCCCACACACACCCTGCTGTATTCCCAACCTTGTGTGGAGGGGTAAAAACTCAGAGCTCTACAGGAAGTCTGTCACAGACAGGAAAACACAGGGACAATATGGGGGAAGGAACNGAAGCAGGGGAGTGAGAGGGAAGAACCATTGAGTGACCAGGANAAGGAAAGTCTCTCTGGAGACTCTGGCCAGATGACCACCTGCAGGATCCGTGCCCCCAGCTGAGGGCAGAACAAGCACAAAGGTCCTAGGCCAGGAAAGAGCTT
>LZPO01008589.1:40782-55474 GCA_001675575.1 Neotoma lepida | reverse complement strand
ATATAAATATGTCAGATACCCTGTGGTTCAGGGGAGAAACTATGCCATGTTTCAGAATAATTTCCAAGATTGAAATAAAAATGAGTTTCTTGTTTGCTTTCAGTTAATTAACTTTCAGGAATTTAAATTATTTCCTTTTTGGTTATTTCATTGGGATTGTTACTGAATTTCAAGGATAAGAATAATCCTGGGTCTTTGAGAGATGCATCTCATGTGATAGGCTAGAGCAGTGGTTCTCACCCTTCCTAATGCAGTGTCCCTTTAATACAGTTCCTCATGTTGTGGTGACCCCCAAACATAAAATTATTTTCGTTACTACTTCATAACTGTAATTTTGCTACTGTTATGAATTGTAATATAAATATTTTTGGAGCTAGAGGTTTGGCAAAGGGGTCATGACCCACAGATTGAGAACCACTGGGCTGTAACTGAGGCGGTATCCAGAGGTGGTAAGGTTATCAGCAAAGGGCAGCTAGTGTATTTTACAATTTCTCTTTCAGTGGAGGATAGTGGTTGAGGTTGTAATCTGTAACTTCATGCATTAACATTTGTCAAGAGAGGAGATAGTGACAGATGAGGCTCATGAGCATAGATGGATTTCATGTTCAGAGAGAGAGGGTTTGTTTTTATACTGGATTTTGCAGTCTTATTTTCACTCTGTGATAGTGGTGATGCTTCTATCTTTGATAGTCTCCCCAAGACTCTCAAAAGCTTTTTAAATATCTGTCAAGCAGGAAGGCTCCCAGAAAAATTATCAGGACTTGAATTTGTAAGGCTACTTTTGTTCTTCCCTCATGTTTTCTGCATAAGCTGTGGGTGAGTTTTGTGAACCAAGAACTTAGCTTCTGGGTCTGCTTTCTCCATGTTCAGAGGTTGGAGTTTGAGGTGGTCAGTTTGAGCCATGTCAGAGTTTCAGGGGGTCTTAGTTGTGTTGCTTAAAAGACAGAATACTGTCTCTTTAATGTGTTTGACCCTCTGTGTACATTATAGCATTAGAAGAACCCAAGTATTTTACTGAGAAAACAGAAATGAGACTTGAAAGGAGGAAGAGTGCAGTGGGCCTTGCCCAGGAGCCCAGCCTGAGTGGGAGGGGAGAGCACAGTCTTTGACGGCAGGACAGAGTGGAGAGCCCGATGGCTCTGTCTCATTTTGCTTTGAGTTTAAGTCAGAGAAGTGAATCTTTGTCAATATAGGGCAAGTGAAAACTTGAGGCCTCTTTAGGCACAAGCAAAGAAAAAGAGAGGATTCCTTCTAGAGAAACAAAGGGAAACTCTTAGTGAGAAGTATCTCAGGGACCAGTGAGATGGCTCAGCTGGCAAAGGTACTGCCTGCCGCCAAGTCTGACAGCCTGAGTTCTATCCCTAAGACATGGATGGGAGAAAGGAGAACTGACTCCTACAAATTGTCCTCTGCCTCCACATTAGCATCTTGACATGTGTGTGCCCATAGTATGTGCACACCCTCCCCCCACACGTGCGCATGCCTGTACACACACTAAGTAAATATATAATTAAAAGAACCTTTTAAAGGAAGTGTCTAAGGATAGGTGCTTCTTATTTGAGGGAATTCTGGTAACATTATATGTTTCCTAAACACCACCTAGGAGAAATGTAGGCTGTTCTTATTCCATTGCCTCCTCTGTTGGTGAAAACAGCACAAACTCAGGAGGGAGTGCTGGACTGGGCATTGGGATTGCAGCAGTACCTGTTTAGTTCCCCTTGCCATGGTGGTTTGCCTCTGGCTGAGTACTCTTATTCTGTCTACGCTGGCTGCCTTTCCATAACAGTGCCACACTTTGTGTTTCAGATACTTTTAAATTGTCTTGCTGATTAATGATAGATCACAAATAAGTTCTAGTAGAAACTGCTTTCATGTTTTAGGAAGCAAACATTCTAATGGCAGTGACTTAGCTGCGTTGAAATGTGTCGTGGTGTGTGACTCTGCACAGTCTCAGTTTGTTTTCTGGTTCCCATAGAACAAGTTGAAATCATCACAGAAGGATAAAGTTCGTCAGTTTATGATCTTCACACAATCTAGCGAGAAAACTGCAGTGAGTTGTCTTTCTCAAAATGACTGGAAGTTAGATGTCGCAACAGATAATTTTTTTCAAAATCCAGAACTTTATATACGGGAGAGTGTAAAAGGATCCTTGGACAGGAAGAAGTTAGAACAACTGTACAATAGATACAAAGGTGAGTGCCGAATGACTTAACTGTGTTGAGCAAAGTTTTCCCAAGTTAAGGGCTGGTTCTGAGATGTCACTCTAGAGACTGTGAAGATCAGTGTGTGCAGCAGAGCTACAACCAATCCTGGAACTAGAAAGATCTTAGAAATGATTCTCCTTGGTGCTTCATCTCTGCTTGGTTTATCCCCCATCATGTAGTTTGAGAATGGAAGATTAGAGGCAATTTTCCCTGACCTTGTGTTTGTAAAACTTGCTGAGCCAGGTTTTAAGAAAGTCTGTGTAATAATGTTTTGTAACATAACACATACTTTTAAACACTTGAATAGCTGAGCATAATGGTACAAGCCTATATCTCAGAGGCAGAGGCAGAGGCAGTCAGATTGAGAGTTCAAGGATAGCCTGGCCTAAATTGTAAGATCATCTCTGAAAGGGGAAAAAAGAAAAAGAAAAAAAAAAAAAGAGGAAAAGGTTAATAGTTTAGCTGTCCCTTATTCTCCTGAGGGTAACCTATATTTAGTAGTCCAGTATGAATACATGCATGTCTTTTGTTTATGTAGACATATATAGATGCATTTTCAAATTTTCCCCCAAATGGGATTATATTATATACATAATTCATGCTCCAAAGTCTTTCTTTATTTTTTATTTTTTTAGTAATGCTGGGAGTAAATCCAGGGCTTTACCATCATGCAGGCCAGGCAAATGCTCTACCATTGAACTATACACCCAGCCTGATGTGCATCATTGTATCTGCTAGAGTCACTACCAGATACTTTAGATTTTTTTAGCAAATCATATTTGGTAACAGTATGGGGAATCTCTTTGTATATGTCTTTTTTTTAAAAATCTTTATAGTTTTCCTATTGTAAACATCAGATACTTATACTGTTGAGATTAAGGTTGAATTGTGTATTTAGTTTTACTAGAACTTAAGTGATTGTGGTAAAAGGAATTTTGTTTTAAGAAAAAAAGAAATTAAATTTCTAATTTAATATTGTTAATTTTGAATGCCTGATTAAATAAAATAGGGTTGTGTTGACCTCAAACCACTTCCCCTTGTATAAGCATGTTTTATTTTATTTGTATGTGTAAATTTTCACATGTATAAGTGAGGTGGGTTTCTTGTGTTTTGTTTTGTTTTTAGACATCTCATTATGTAACTCTGGATATTCTGGAACTCACTATGTAGACCAGGATAGCCTGGAACTCATAGAAATCTACCAGTTTCTGCCTCCCTAGTACTGGGACTAAAGGTGTATGGCACCAAGCCAGTGGCTCCATGAATGAGATTTTTTAAACATTAAATGTCTAACTATTTTTACGCTTTCCTATACACTTTAATAGTGACTTTGGTTGTTATATGGGGAAACATCTATAAAAATAATACTGCTTCATGTCTTTGGTATATTGTGATTTGTTTTAAAATAGAAAATAAAACAGCGTCTTTTTGTTACGACTATAACCTTATAAGTATTGCACTAATTTTATATTGTATTGGTATTTTTAAAGATCCTCAAGATGAAAATAAAATTGGAATAGATGGTATACAGCAGTTTTGTGATGATCTGGCCCTCGATCCAGCCAGCATTAGTGTGTTGATCATTGCATGGAAGTTCAGGGCAGCCACACAGTGCGAGTTCTCCAAACAGGAGTTCATGGATGGCATGACAGAATTAGGGTGAGTATATAACTTCCATAGGAGATGAGGCACTAGCTATGAGAGTGATGGAGCTCAATTTTTTTCATCTGTTTTTAAATGGAAATTTAAGTTTTTACTAGCCCACAAACAGTATTGAGCCAGTATGTTGTTTCCCTGGTATTTTCTGGGTTTGCCAAACACCTGTATAACTTTGTAGCCTCCTCTAACTGCACTGTCCTTTAATCATTTGTTCCTAGGAGAGTCACTAATACTCAAATTACCTGACATTAATATTTATAGCAAAGTGATAAGAGCAAGTAAATTATTTTCTAATTTGAGGCTGTGTACTCTGAACTGGTAAAATATAGAATTTAAAAACCAGAGGGTATTAAATGCTTTTCCTCTACTTAGTGCCTTGCTGGCTGGTTTAGCTGAATGTGTTTGAATAGGTAGATTGAAAAGTCATAGGTAAAGGTTTTGCTGTTTGACGGGACTACAGAAATAGTCTGAAAGCTGGGCCTGGTGGGCAGCCCAGGAATCCCTAGCCCTCAGGAGGCAGATGCAAGAGTTCAGGTCATCCTCAGCGATGTAGGCACTCAAGGCCAGCAGCTTGGGCTGCCATGTGAGATCCTGTCTCCAAAATCTAACAAAACAAAAAAAGCTCACTTTAACCAAGCATGGCTTCATCCCAATAACTGCTTTGCCTACCTCTTCATAACCACTTCTGTGAGGGAAGTATTTACTGACCCATAACAGGTAATAAAACCAGGTGATATTCCAGTCAGGACTAAAAGCAGGACTCCACTTACTGAGTCTTAGGGGCATTGGAAAACTGGGTGCAATCAGGATACAGCCTCACTAGTAATTTGACCACAAAGTGTAAAGAAGTACTATTCTGTGTAAAAGAAAACCCTAAGGTGTAAAGAGGTGGCAATAGCTCTCGCCACCCCTGGGATTGCATGAAGTGAGACAGCCAGGAAAGCCGGAATTCAGTCCCTTGGGGAGAGGCAGGGCTGCAGGGGCAGGGTGCCTGCGCAAAAGCTGCTTCAATACTGAATAAAAACTGGTTAGAGGTCAGTGGCTGGGTTGCTATAAGAGTTGTCACCAGTGATAGACACTGCTGGGACCTTTCACACACTAAAACCATTTTCCTCTACTGACAACAACCTGGGTAAAAATTTCCCTTCGTCCCCTAGCCTTTAGCCCTGTCAGTAGACCCTGACATTGGGCGAGCTGGCAAGAAAAATAATGTCCAGTGGTTTGTGACTGACCACTACAAAGCAGGGCAGAGATCGGTGGGCATAACACAAAGAGACAATAAATTAATAATGTGCCTGGACCCTGTCTTAGAGCCAAACCAACCCACCTGGAGTCTGCTGGACTTCTCTGTGACAGATGTCACTAGAACTTATGGAAAAGCAATGTCACTGTTTATGGAGAATGCAATGTAAAAAATGACCTGAAATGTTAGAGAGAACTTAGAAGGAAGATAAAAAGCAGAAAGTTTAGAGGATAGAGCGGATTAATTTGTTTGTAGAATCTTTAAGAAATGGGACATTTCTATCATAAGGCTATTGTTACGAGGAAACTAATGAAGTACATGGAACTTTTTAGCTCTTCGAAAGTTTTGTAAATAGAAAAAACACCCTAATCCTGCTTTAAGTAATTCAGTTGAAGGCAGTAGCTAATATTTATTAAAAGCAAGTTTTCAAGAAGAATGCTTCCTTAGCAAGAGACCTCATTGTAGTTGTTTTGAGGCTAGACCCATGACTAACTACCATGCTAGCTGCGCCCACCACAGTGAGAGCGGTGGCTGTGGGGCTGATTGTGTACGTTCCTATCTATCCACTGAGGTAGAAGTGGAGTCTGTAGGTCAGTGTGTTGAGTTTGGGGAGGTCATATATATAAAAGGACCAGGCAGTTTCTTTCAGAAGTAATGATTCTAACATTTCATCATTCCATTGTTTTTGTTAAGCTAACTCTAGACAAGAGTCACCCTTTACCCTGTGGCTTTTTTGAAGTTTTAGTGACTCATAGTTGACTGTGTTCCCAAATTATTAGTTGAAAGTTTCCAGGAAAAAAAAAATCCCTAAGTTTTAAGTTGGGCATAATTCTGAGTAGAGCGATAAGATTTTAAACTGTCCTGCCGTCCCGCCTGAAGTAGAAGCTGTCCCTTTGTCCAGCATACCCTCACTGTACCCTGCCTGTCTGGTAGTCACTTAGTGATTTTCTCAGTTACCAGATTGCTATCCCAGTACTTGTATTCAGGTGGCCCTACTTTATTTCACAATGGTCCAACAGTGTAGGAGTAGTGATGCTGGCAATTAAGATGTGCCAGAGAGGCATANTTCCTTCTAAGTTGATAGAGAATACATGCATAATATTTTCATTACCACATAATTGTTTTATTATTAGTTCTGATTAATGTCTCGCTTTGTCTCATTTATAAATTACACTTTGTATCATAGCTATATATGTACAACAAGAAGCTGCATATATCTGAGGCATGCTGCTCACCAGGGTTTCAGGGGTCAGTGAGGGACTTTCATCCCCTGTGACTAAGGAGATACTGCCTTCTTAATATATGTAAAAAGATGAAATCCCATATATCTGATTTTTAAAAAATAAGTTCTAGGAAACAAATGCCAGCCCTCATAGGAATAATTAAGTTAAGTTTTTTAATTTCTAGTGAAAAGTTAACCGTTTACAAACTTAATTTTATAATGTAGATGTGACAGCATAGAAAAACTAAAGGCCCAAATACCCAAGATGGAACAAGAATTGAAAGAACCAGGACGATTTAAGGATTTTTACCAGTTTACTTTTAATTTTGCAAAGAATCCAGGACAAAAAGGATTAGGTAAGACTATTTTAAAATTATATTTGGTGTTTTACATATATTTAAATACATTGATAGTATCACTTTTGCAATAGAAAGTCTTGTGTTTTGAACATAGCGCTATGAAAATACCAGTTATCGGAAAACACTGAGCAGTAGACATTAGTTAGGGGACACTGGGCACAGTGCAGCAGAGGATCACTCTGATGTCTTATGTGAATCACTGAATTATTAAAACACAAAAACTATAGAGAAAATAAGTAGCCCTTAATATTTCACTGACATCTGTTTATGCATTCTTTTATTCATATGTGCTTAAGAAGGCTCTTAGGATCTTAGGACTGATAAAAGCACAGTTTAACATTGCTGAAAGAAAATGATTATCACTCATAATCTTACTGGGAACACACTAACGGTGTAGAGCGCCTTTACCCACCTGTCTCGCCTCATCTTATTAATAGTTTAGATCACCCAGTTTGGACTAAATGCAGTATGTGTCCATTTGTTTAGGGGCCAGTTAGGTGACATGAAAGGAAAAGGTGAAATGGAATTGACAAAGCTCTTTAAAAGCTTAGACGGAAGTTGATAATACGATGTAAATAAAGATAGGGTTCCAAGAAGAGGAGGGGTTACTAAAGCCAGAGAGATTGGAAAGGGCTTTCTTGTCTTTGTGAGGTAAGAGTGCAAAGATTTGTTATCTGGATGGACAAAGAAAGATAGTAATGAGGGTATGGGCTCCCAAACCGTAGACATAAACCGAGACTCTGTAAGAGAAGGCATTGGAGACATAGGAAGGCTAAATCAATAACCATAGACTTCTTTTGAAAATGGAACAAAAATGTTTCGGAGTATGAGAAGTAGGGCACACTGAAAGTTTGGGCGGTGACAGTATTTAATGTGAGCTTTTAGTGTGCCTGGTAGTGTGCTAAGTCTTTCACATATACTGCTTCAGCAATGCTGAAGAGTTTTATTCTTTTGTTCAATAAATTACTACCTGCTGGGTACCACATTCAGAGTTACAGAATCTAGACTATTTTGTTCTTAATTTGCAAATGAGAAACTTATGCACAGAAAGTTAAATAATAAGTGAGGTTGAGGTTCTTTTGCTTTTGTGATACTAGGGATTAAACCAGAGCCTCACACATGCTAGACAGTGCTTGACCTACTGAACCATGTCCCCTGCTCTCTCACTCCTTCATGTTGATGGTCTCACTAAGTTGCTCAGGCTGGCCTGAAAGTCACTTTGCCCAGGTAGACCTTGAACTTTCAATCCTCCTGCCTCAGACTCCCAAGTAGCTAGATTAGAAGCCTGCACTTCCAGGCTCAGTTCTGCTGTTTTTACATCAGTAGGGGTTGAGCTTGGTCCCCTGCTGGGGAGTGATCATCACTCCTAGTCAATGGTTTTCCTTTGGAAGAGGCTAATGGAGCCTCTGGTACTAATCTTGCCTTGTACTTTAGATTGAACATCGAGAAACAGATCAACTATGTGACTCGGAATTAGACCAAGGAAGCAACTGAAAGCTAAAGANGATGGGATAAATGTGTGTGTATAATGGAAAATTAGCCTAAAGAGAGATGAAACAGACTGAGTTGATTAAAGATGTTCAAAATATTTATAAAATGAAATTCTCATGAACTGATTGTTCAGTATAAGCTGTATCTTACTCTTTTCTTTAAATGCATTTGAAATGAACAGCTAATTACACAATTAGTAGGTTACAGTGTGATGTCCATGTACTTCTACAGTACAAAATGATCAGATTGGATGGATTTCACTATACAGAAGCCCTCCCTTTCAGGATGAGAAAGAAAGAGCTACAGCGTGTACAATTAGACACCAGTTAGCTAGGCACTTCTTTTTCTAGTTTTCTCTTTCCGTCCCTCAAGTAAAAATTTGGTAAAGCTTTTCAGTTTGAATATTATTTTGTGGTATTTAGAAATGTAACAGCATTTTGGTAAGATCACAAATAGTATTGTGGATGTCAAATTGATTTAAAGGAATCAATTTCTTAATTACATTCCTGCCATATATATATATATATATATAAAGGATATATATAAAATAAATAGCATTTTGAATAAATATATAGTTTGATATTAAAATGGAAATCAACATTTTATGGTTATTTGGCATAGTAGTATGATGATAAATTAGAATTTTTAAATTAGAAAAAAATTGAGAAAGTTATGTAAAAACAGACTTTGAAAAAATAGTTGTTTTCTAGTAGTATGCTTAAGAAAAAATACATTGTTCAGTGGTCATAGAGTTTGTTTTGTAAAATGAGTATTCAGGAGACTTTAATAATAAGCATGTCACACATTTACTTCTAAAGATAGAGGCAAATTCTGTGTCGTATATTTATGAAACTCCCCAGATAGTAGCATTCACAGTGAAATGAACCCTAATGTAGAATGTGGAGTTTGTTAGCAAGAGTGTATCTGTGTGGATTTATCAGTTGTTCTGGAATTTGTCAGTAGGAACTGATGGGTGAAGAAGGAACTCCGTAGGAGGGAGAGGGACTGCCAGAGGGGAGGAGAGCAGACAAGGGAGGAGGGAAGTGCTCTCCACACTGTGCATTGGTGGTAGGTGGTGGGAAATGCAGTGACTTAGTGCTCTCCACACTGTGCATTGGTGGTAGGTAGTGGGAAATGCAGTGACTTGTGGTGGTGTGTCACTGAAGAGCTTAATTAACAAGGGCAGTTTTCCTGACAGCCTTTCTGAGGGTTCACAAGTGTGGAGTTTATGGGAGGACATCTAAGTCCCAAAAGATGGGAAAGACTGAGAGTGGCAGCACCGGGCTGTGCTGATGCAGGGAGAGCTGGGCCTTCTTATTCCATTTTCTGCTTCCTGCCTTCCCCTCTCTCCTGTCACCACCATCTGCTCCAGTCACCTGCANTTTTGGATTAGTCTGTGTATCTTAAATTTAAAAGAGACTTTTGTATAAGCCCAGATGAAGTCTAATCTACCTAAAGTGCTAGCTAGNCCTGCTTATGAACACACTTGAGTTTTACTTTGCATCTGTGGCAACAAGGTGTGCTGTTTTAGGAAGTTGCCATTTCTGTCCCAGAGTGCATTTGCTGTTTATTACATAGTTTTTTTCTTATTAAGCTGAGTTTGCTCTCATCTGTCCTCCTGTTTAAAACAGAGGAAGTGTAGCCACCTCTCAATCCTTGTCCTTTCCAGGTCAGTATTCCAGTTTATCTAAGTATCCTTTATTTGATGTTTGTTTTTCCTGGTGCTCTCCCCCAAATACATTTCCAGGTTTTTGGTTTCTTTCAAAACTGAGCATTAAAATCTGGACCCAATCTTCAGAAGAATTCTGTGAAATAGTGCACTGTGGGAGACTGCTGATTCTGCTAATTTGGTCGGAGATTATATACATTCTGTAACAGCCCTGTCATTTTAAGGACCATATTGAACCTTTGTTAGAATAAAATCTCGGGCCAATAAGATGGCTCAGTGGGTAGAGGCACTGAGTGCAGACTTGACAACTGGTGTTAGACCCTGATATCCCACAAGGTGGCGGAGAGAACAGCTTTCAAGGTCAGCAGGACTTCAGAATCTAATTATTTTTAAATGTTTTTAAGTGAATAAATAATAACAATGATTTATATATTATTTGGCAGGCACTGTTATAAGGGCTTTATGTGTATTAACTCAGACCTTCCCACACCCCATGGAAGGTCAGTACTGTTGAGTACTCTCTTATAGTCCATGCTCTTCTTTCTGCCTTCTGGACCCTAAGGATCATCAGGCTTGGTGGCAGGCACCATCTCAGCAGCTTCTAGTTGGGACATTTTTTTTATTACTACATGCTGGGGAGAATGTGGGGGCAAAAGAGGAACTTTAATTCAGTTTTAGTGGTAGTGCAAAGCAGTAGAGTTCTTACGAGTTCAGTGTGGAGGTTTCTCAAAATCTTAAAAGTGCTCTCATCTGACCCAGCTGTCCCACTCCTGAGCATATGCAGAGGAGGACTCATGTCCTACACCAGATGATGCACATCCATGGGTTTTGCTGCTCTCATTCAGACCACCTTGAGGGTATAAAAATAGCTGATGAGGAAGGATAAACAGTGGGCAGAAGGATATGTGAGACATAAAAGAGGTAAAGAGACTGAGGTAGCAGAGGTCATGAGGGGAACTAGTGGTGCCAGGAAGATGGGGGAGAGAAGAGAAAAAGAAAATCTGCCCAGGGGCTAGAGAGATGGCTCAGAGGTTAAGAGCATTGACTGCCCTTCCAGAGGTCCTGAGTTCAATTCCCAGCAACCACATGGTGGCTCACAACCATCTGTAATGAGATCTAGTGCCCTCTTCTGGTACAAAGGCATGCCACTGTCTCTTATACACATCTAGATGTGTATAAGAGACAGGGAAAAGAGACTGGGGAATTAAGTGTTAAAGTTGGGGGAAGGGAGAAAAAGAAATTCAAATATACTTTGTTTGAAAATGCCATGATATCTAGTGCATTTATGCTAATTTAACAAAAGGCACATGTGTTTTAAATGGTTATATTGTTTTGAATTACTCCCTTATTCAGTATGAATTGATCTGTTCTAATTGTGCTTTGAAGCCTATTGTGTTAGATATTACAATTATTATTGAAGGGTGTATATTAATTCTTATCATTTTATTGACTGTCCCCTTCATGTTCCTTATTTGCTTATCTACTGTTCTATCAGAATGTTTCTTTCCTGTATTCTTATATACATACTCTTCTCTTTAGCGCACAGAACTTCAGGTATCTTCTGTAATACTGGCTTAGTTTTCATAAGTTATGTCAGTTTGTTTACCATATAAAGTTTTTCCTTTTCCACTAATCATGCTAGATAATTTTGGAGAATATAATAATCTTAGTTGGCAGTTGTTTTCAGAGCATAGAATACATTTGTCTGTATTCTCTTTAAATTTAGGTAGTTTATTTGTATCTTCTAATTTCATTAGATGTTCTTATAATTATTCCTCTAAAATCGTTGGAGTTTGTTCTAATTCAGTCCTATAGGAATTCACTGTTGTGGTATATTTTCTTTTCTATTTATGTTTACACCTAAGTTGATTCTTCAGTACAATAAACATGAAAGTGCAGTTGTCTCTTTGGTAGGTTTGTTTAATTTTCTTTGGATATCCAGATGTTGCCCTAGAAGATAGATGGGTCATATGGTAGATTTATTTATTTTGTTTGTTTTCTTTTCTTTTTTAAGACAGGATTTTAATGTCTTAAATATATATTTTAATGTCTTTAATACCCTTTGGTATTAGAGATGGGTACCACCGTGCCTGGTTCTTAGTTTTAGTCTTTTGAGGAGCTTTGTTGTGTTTCTGTAATGGCTGAAGTCATTTACAATCCCACAATTCNCCTCTGTCCACATCCTTGTCAATATTTGTCGATTTCTTTTCTTTTTTTCAATGAATATGTGTACTTGAGTGTTTACAGTGTGTGAGGATGCCGGCAGAGGCCAGAGAGGGCACTGGATCCCCCGGAACTGGAATTACGGGAGGTTGTGAGCTTCCCAACTGGGTACTAAGAACCAAGCCTGAGTCCCTGGAAAAGTAAAGGTGCTCTTAACCACTGAGCCATCTTTTCAGCCTCAAGTATTTGTTGATTTCTGTCTTTCCTAATTGTGGTTTTAATTTGCATTTAATAAGCATTTTTTTTGTTGGCCATTTGTGTTCCTTCTTTTGAGAAATATCTATTCAGAACATTTGCCCATCTTTGTTTCCAGGAATGTTTTGTTGCTATTGTTTTGAGTTCTCTATTTAGTTTGGTAATTAGTCTTTGGTCAGATGAACAGTTGAAAAGCATTGTTATAGATTGTCTCTTCACTCTAATTCTGTAATGATGCGATGCTTCTTGGTTTGAAAAAAAAATTCTGTTTTTCTTTTTGTGTTTTTGAGGTCTCATCTAGAAGATCAATGTCTACATTGATGTCTTCAATTTGTTTGTTTATTATTGTGTGTGTGTGTGTGCATGTGGGAGTGCAGGTGCATACATGCCCACGGTATGCATGCAATCAGAGGACAACTTTGAAGAGTTAGTTCTCTGTGACTACCTTTATGTGGCTTTTGGGCCTTGAACTCAGGTTGTCAGGCTTGTACGGCAAATGCTTTACCTGGCCCACATTTTAGTGTTTTTGTTCAAGATTGCTTTGCTATTCTGATTTTGTTTTCATTGTTGTTTTTTCTTTTCGTTGTTTGTGTTGTGGGACAAGGATTGAACCTGGTTCTTGTGCATGCTAGACACTGGTGTGCTGCTGAGTTAGATCCTCTGCCCCTTCCTTGTTCAGGATATTTCTACATGAATTTTGAGGTTGGGTTTCCTAGTTCTTTGAAGAATGTCATTGAGCCTGTACATTGTTTAGGTGTTTGGGGACATTTTTTAGCAAATTAGTCCTTCTAATGCATGAAAACAGAAGGTCTTTCCATCTTTTTGTTTCAGTTTCATCTTTGTCCATAAATTTTAATTTTAGAGGCCTTTCTCTTCTATGGTTAGCTTTAGTGATTTAAATTTATGATATAATGAATGGGATTGTTTTTATGATTTCTTTCTCAACAACTTTGTTATTATTATTTCAAAAACACTATTAGTCTCACAGCTTCACTGAATCTGTTTTCATCAATTCAAATAATCTTTGGTGAGTCTCTTTTAGAGGATCTTATTTTTGCATTAGATCCTCTAATCCAAAGGCGAGTGCCATCTTAGTAGGTTACAGTGGTTGTATGTTTCACATAGACACCGAAGACCTTCAGGTTGATGGCAGAATGTGGCATCAAGAAGGACTGTAAACCAGGTGTCAGAGACATCAGTGTATTCAGAGGATTTCAGTTAGGAGTGTGGTGGGTGACAGCAATAAGGATGAATGGTAAGAGCTAGATGGTAGCATGTGTCCACAGATCACATGTTGTCTACACCAAGGTGACAGTGTAATGTGGAAGTGGTCTCAGTGATTTAAAGGAGTAAACATTCTCCTATGGGAGGGATGTCTGACCACTCTCACTGGAAAGTGACACCAGAAATTAGAGTCCTTTGGGAACAGCCAGAATTCACAGAGCACAAGAGAATTGAGGCACATGTTCTCTCTCATATGTGGAACCCAGCCAATAAAACACACACGGCATGCACATATGGGTTCAGTATAGAAAAGAGGAAAAGAAAGGCTAAATATAGAGNACAAGAAAGGAGTGAATACAGGCAATGGACACGCGTTATGAAGAGAATATAAAGCTAATCATTTTCTAGTTCTTATTCTGTCATGGACTTTTCATTTTTGGTGGTAGTTAAGTGCATAAAAATATATTCAGCAGTCAAAGTGTACAATCCAAGGTGAAGCTCCACAACTGCAGAATAAGTAATTCTAAATGTATAGAAATTCACTGAGGTGTGTAGTTAATTTTGGTGTGAGATTTTTGTTTTCAAGGTTTTTTTGTTGTTGTTGTTTTCAAATAATAAAACTATAAAAATACTCCTTGGCTGTAAAGAAAAATGAAATTTGTAGGTAAATGGATGGAACTAGAAAATATTATACTGAGTGAAGTAATCCAGACCCAGAAAGACTAATGCATATTCTTTCTTGTTTGCGGGTCCTAGCTTCTAATCTTACACTATAGCAAAGAATTGGAATCAACCTAGTTGTCCATCCACAAATGAATGGGTAATGAAAATTCAGGGTGCGAGAGAGATGGGGTAGGTAGGTAAGACTCTTCAACTCTAAAGAAATTTGTAAAAAATATAAAAATAAAATTGTAATCATAAAATGTACAGAAAAATGATGGAGTTAGGATATATAATATTAAGCAAAGTCATACAGCCTCAGAAATAAAACCCTGCATGTTCTAAAGACAGTCTTGTAGCAGACTTCCTGGTTCTCTTGCTCCTGTAATCTTTCCACTTCCTCTTCCACAGTGTTCCCTGAAACTTAGGTATAGGCATTGTATTGTAGATGGTTAAGTTGGAGTACCCCACATCAGTTGCTCTCTACATTTTGACCAGTTGTGACTGTAATGTTCTTTCTGTCTGATACAAAAAGAAGCTTCT
>LZPO01008589.1:3139-35238 GCA_001675575.1 Neotoma lepida | reverse complement strand
TGTGTGAGACTGAACCAAGTTAATTGCTGAACACCTGCTGTAACACAGAAGTAGATCCAAGTTCCTAGTCTTGGTTTTTCCTCTTTGCCAACTGCCATGAAGGAGGGTGGATGAAGTCATAGCTCAGTTGCAGAACATTTGTGGAGCCTGGGCCCTCTCCATAGCACTGCACAATTACAGGGGGAAAATCTTACCAGTATTTCTCCTCTAGAAGGGCATAAGAAGTATTCCGCCATATCTTACATGGTCAATTTACTGTAAGAATTATATCCTCTTAATGTATTTTATACTCATTTGAATCCAGTGAGGTTATTTTTTGGTTTTGTTTGTTAGTCTCGTCTGTAAACTCATGAAGTATGCTGGATTTGTAGAATTTGAAATGACTTCAACTGCCTGGTATCCCAGTTGCATTCAGCCACTATCTATTAAATGCTTCTCACCATTTCTCCATCTGTGTGCACAGCGTGCCCTCCCCAGCAGCATTCCTAGTTAATTCTTTGAAGTTGTCTAGTCCCTCATGAAAACCAACTGTTAATCTTTTGAGATTGTTGAATATAGGATATTCTTTGGAAAATCTCCCATGTCCTTTATCTCTTTATAAGTCCCCTCGGACCATTTGGCTTAGTCAGCCATAGTCTCTCTCTTCTCCCCATTCTCACTGTCATCACCTCACTAAGAAGTGAGAAGTGCTTCTGAGGGGGCTGTAGGACTCGGTGCCGCATCTTGAGGTAGGCTGCCTGACTTTAGTAAGCCTTCAGAAAACCATACTCCATATAACTGATCTGAAGAGGTGTTTTCATTGATCAAGCAATAAACCCCATTTTAGAATAATAGAGACAAGACAGGAATATATTAATAGATGACATAAAGATGGAGTCTTTTGAAGATTGATGAGTGGCAGTAAATAAGATTAACATTTTAATTCTTATGAGGATACTATTAAAATAAACAGGGTTCTATTGAAATAATAGCTTTTATTTTGCTTTTCTCTAGTTCCTTTCCTCTCATATTTTTTTCTTTTTCTTCAGGAGCATGGCCTGTTCTTATTGATGACTTTGTGGAATTTGCACGCCCTCAAATTGCTGGGACAAAAAGTACAACAGTGTAGCACTAAAGGAACCTTCTAGAATGTACATAGTCTGTACAATAAATACAACGGAAAAATGCACAGTCAATTTCTGCTGGCTGGACCGAACTGAAGATCAATCCTCACAGTTCAAACTGAGGGTTGAGACAAACTTTAAGGATACATCTTGGACCATATCGTACTCCATTCTTCTNCTGGTGGTTTGGGCTTGTCTTCTAGTCTGGGCCNCTCTAAACATTTATAATTCCANCATTGTGGATTTCATCTTACCTGTGGACCATCTTAGTTTGTCTTCCCATAAGTCATAGAAGCTCGATGGTGATTATTTTGAGGGTTCCATTCCTGCATAAAGCACAATGCTGTCTTCATCAGAAAACAGTTTGGCATAAGAATTAAACATAATAATGAACACCACAAACAATTTATAAAAACTTGTTAAGTATATGCTTTGGGCTAGTTGCAAAGACTATGCTGGTAGCACTTCAAATGAGAGTGATTTATCTGAGTGTACCGGATCTGGAATGGTGTTTGGTTTGAGGGAATGTAATTTTCTTGGCAGACCACATGTACTGTTGATGTGAGTGGAATAGCTGATGAAAGAAATGTCAAAATAACCAACACATGAAAAAGTTTAGGATAACTTGGTGACTACCTGAAGTATGTCTTGTGCTTCAGACTCTCACAAAGGTTCTACAACACAGTCTGTGCTTNTACTGCCCGTGATTAGACACAGTGGTCCTGCAGGGAACTTTTCTTTACAAATGCTGTAACGGGACACAGTGTTAGAGTCACTCTCAGTGCATCACACACCACATAACTGGATTTCCCTAGGCTTCTGAAATGCTTCTACGCCTTTCCAATAAGTTAAACTATTTCATTTGTTCTGAATGTTTTGGATTGCTATACAATACAATATTCTAAATTTAGGCATGAGGGTTTGGTTTTTGTTTTTAAATTTTGTCATCGCACTATGGAACACAATACAGTTCACTTAATTTATAAGAAGATAGTAGGATTTACATTTTAGAAGTGATTGTGATGAGCCATGAAGTTCAACATTTATCATATAGGCACTGCTCTTTCAGGCGATACTTCAGCCTTTACGACTTATTATTGTGTTGAAATGGCTTTACTGCTAAATCACTGTGGTTGCCAAATCTTTCCTCCAAGAGCAGAGATTTTTCAAACAAGCAAGTGCTGGAGCGGGATGCCAATGGCTCTGTTCTATAAATTATTTGACTGTTTTTGTCTCACATGCATTTGCTGTTCCCACATCAAAGCAGAATGCTGTCTTGATTGTATTTTATTTTTTCATGACAGGACCCACGAATCGCTCTCCTGCTGAAAATGCTTGTTTCTCTGTTAACACACTGACATGTGCAAAGGGGTCTTCATAAATATTTCCGGGAGGAAGTTAAAAATGATGAACTTAGATGTTGGATGACTGGCCTTTGATAGGGACAGAATTTGCTCTGTGTATCCAGGTCCTCTTCAGGGCACAAAGGAATGTACTTCAGGAGAGCAGAACATTTTATGCAGATATGGAAATGATTAAAACTGCTTTTTAGTCACATGATTTGGAAATTGCATAGAACGCTTACCTTATAGATGTATCATTTTTCCAATCATAACTTTAATTTAAGAAACATTTCAAATACCAAAAGAAAGCTTGGAGTACATTTCTATTCACCTGACAGGAATTGGCTATTAAAAGAGAAAAGAATCTTGCTCTTTTCAGTATTTCTTGATTTTATTTTGTAAATATGAAGAACTTCAATTATGAAAAAAATTAAAGATATACATACATATGCGTATCTTTAAAAGTTTTACAGACATATTGTTTATTCCCTACGTGGAACATTTTGAGTTCTGGTATTGTTTTCAGATTGATTGATTCAAGTATGATTTGTTTTTAAATGAAAGCCCATTAGCTTCTCTCCCCACCTCATAAATTTTCCTTCATAAAAATCTTCATATTCGTTTGTGGNCTAATGCTTTGAGTTTTACAGATTTTATTTTTAAATGCAAGACTTTTCAACTTTGTCATCAGTTTGGTACTAAACATCTACAATTACTGTGTAATTATAAACAAAAATATATAAAGCTTTAATATAATTATGTAGCAAAAAAAAGTTAAGGTTGTTCACCATGATGGCGTCTTAGAATTAAACAAAACTGTTACTAGGGCTCAAAAAAGAAGACTGATTTAATGTGTTTATTCTGAGGACAAATGTCTGGTTATAGGGAATGTTTTGTACTAAGAATGCTTACACTGTTGGGGGAGGGGCATCAGTGAGTCTGGAGAGAAATGGCACACGCACACACAGCCAGCCTAACTGCTTCAGTTCATGGGATTCGGTCTTTGTTTTCGTCAGGTCTCCACGCTTATTCTTTTTTTTTTCAGACAGAACTATATATAGAGTTTACTTTTTGCCAAATGTCAGAACAGGTACACATTTCTAAATGTAATGCTTTTTAAATAGTAAAATGTATAAAATGAAAAGTACCCACATATAAAAATACTTGAGATGAAGGTTATCTTCAGTGACTATCATCTGCATATCTCTGTAAGCTCAAGTGTGTCTTTTACAATCCCTGTCATATCACCAACAGAGGCAATAAAAGCTTCAGTGAAATTGCCGTGACTAAATCTTTTCACATATTATTTCAGTGTTTTAGTTTTTTCACAAAACTAAAATATACTTGAAGACTTCCAGGAAGAGTAATTATTCGTGGAAGAGCATTGAAATGGCACGTTCGGGGGAAGAGAGGACAGTGTTTACTATCAATGTTTACAACTGTACTTGGCTGCTTTATTTATGAACTGTGCTAGTTGTATACTGTGGCATTGTGAGTGTGCATCCTTCATCATACTTTTCAAAAGATTTAGTGAGTGAAAGTAAATTCACTCAATGGAACCATCAAAAGCCTTTTATGTAATATCTTTCCTGAACAATTCTTAAACAAGGTATACTATTTTTTTCTCAAAGATCTAAGTGAAGAATTATTTATTTATTTCTTTGATGATAAGTTTTGAGTCATTTTGTGCTCACTTGCTTAGGTGTTTAGGTATGTTGCTGTTAGGATTATTGGTTGGAAGCCTGTAATTTTGACATACAAATAGGAGCAAGTTGACCTGATAGAATAATTTTGGAATTAAGAAAGGAAAATGGTGTTGGGAAAATTTATAATTGTTTACAAAGTATGCCTTTGTAAAACTGAATCACCTTTTAGTGAAAATTTATGTGGTTCTGAATGTTAAATTGTGTATTTATTAGGAAACATTTACCTGACACCTCCAGGGTTTTTGTTGTTGTTGTTGTTGTTACCTTAAACTTTTAATAATATGGTTTATACTGAATGCTGAGATGTTTTGATAAGAGTTTATCAAATTTGATAATGTAATGATAAATGTTTTTAAATGTGAACTATTTATCATATATCTTAATAACTGAATTGTGGTTTTTATATAACATGATGAACAGGGTCAAATTATGGCTCACCATTTAATTGATTATAAACTTGAGTGTATTTCTCAACCCTTTTATTGCTTCTATTTTTATAATCATGGCAATAATTTTTATTTCTTAGGCATTTAGTGAAGTTAATTTCTGGTTCCCATTTGTTCCATTTGGTTAACTGAATTCACGTTATTTGTACCACACTCTGGAGGCAGCTACAGACAAGCTCGGAACTGTCACAGATGGTTTCCTCAGAGCACTCGGCATATTTTCTGCATTACCTGTTTGGACCAGCTCTTTGACAACTTTGCCCTGGGCTCAGTAATTGGTGCTAATGCAGTTTTTGACTTCTCTTTGGTTGACTTTTTTTTTAAAGACTGTTTTTCATTTTTAATTCTGTGACTCTGTTAGGAGAATGTACACATGGGTGCAGGTGCTGGTTGAGGCCAAAAGAAGGCATAGGATCCTGAGGAGCTGGAGTTACAGGCAGTTGGGAGCCACTTAATGTGGCTGTTGAGAACTGACAGAACCAGCAAGCATACTTTAATCTCTCCAGCCCCAGGTTAATTAAAAAAAAATCTCATAAGTCAATTATGGTGAAGAGAGCACAGCCTTTATCGCTACCTAAAAGGTAATGGTTTTATGTGGGATGATTTAGAATTACTTTGTAGTTACTCACTTTTGCTTTTGTTGTTTTGTTTTGAGATGGGGGTCTCATGTATTCCAGGCTTTCTCCAAATCACTATGTAGCCAAGGATGTCCTTGAACTTCTGATCATTCAGCTCATCTCTTGAGTGCTGGAATTACAAGTGTGCACCACCACGCCTGGTTTATTTGGGGCTGGGGATCAAAGCCGGGCATTGTGTGTGTTAGGCAAGCCCTGTACCAACTACTCAGCCACATCCCCTACTCTTTTTATACTGAGACTAAAAGTATGTTAAAGTGTAGACAAAGTTTTTCTTCATTCACAAGCAAGTTGTATCAGTTACTTTTCAGTTTGATTTTTTTGCAGTGATGGTGTTCCATGATCATCAGGTAGTACATACTTGTTTGTATGCTGTAATCTAAGGTGTTTGAGACATCAGATACAGATGTCCCTACTTAATTCAGAGCTTTGCACTTACACTTTATCTTTTGTGGGTGTGTTGTTCTGTTGTTGTTTGCTTGCTTTGTTAGTTTGGGTTTTGTTTTGAGACAGGGTCTCCCTGTGTAGATTAGGCTGGCCGTGAACTCAGAGTGATCCTCCTGCCTCAGCCTCCTGACTGCTGGGATTAAAGGTGTGCTCCACCATATCCTACTGCTTTTCTCTTTTATAAGTGTTTCGTATGAGATTTGTTAGGATTGGATTTTTTAAACTTTGTTTTGGTTTTGTGTTTTTGGAAATGGGTCACTGCTATAGCCCAGTGTTGCTTCAAACTTTTAATTCTGTCTCTCAGCTTCCCAAATGCTGGGATTAAAGGCAGGTGGTACCATGCCCAGCTTGGGTTGTTTTTCTCCCCCCCCAATGTGTTTGGGTGATTTGCCCTTATGTATGTCTGTGCATCCTGTGCAAGGAAGCCGGAAGAGGGTGTTAGATCCCATGAGATTGCAGTCAGATGCTTGTGAACCACCATGTAGCTTCTGGGAATAGAACTCATCCTAGGGAGGAGCAGCCAGTGCTCTTAACCGCCCAGANGTCCCTCCAGCTCCTTTGATTGGTTTTTAGTATTTGTGTCTTAAAATATTTTGGTTTTGCTCTTGAAGTGGTCTTGTGTAGCCCAGACTGGCCTGGAATTCACTGTGTAACTGAGGATGATCTTGAACTCCCGACCCTCCTGCTTTACCTCCTGAATGCGGGGATCACAGGCATGGACCCCCGTGTCTGGTATGCCGTGCTGGAGAGGGAACCCAGGGCCTCCTGAAGCAGAACCAACTGAGCTGCACACCCTGTCCCTAAGATGTGTTAGCAGTTGGCTGAGAAAGTAAATTAATATCACCTCTTTGACAAAGCTGCTGGCCAAGGGAAAGACATGGAGACTAAGGAAAGCTGGCCCTTCCTGGAATAAAGAATCCATCAAATTCAAGGAAATAGAGTTTTGAACCCAAATAGTGAAAACAGAGTTTGATTTGAAACAAGTGTTTGAAGCATACAAGGAACAGCTTAATTAGCAAACATGGGAGAAGAAAACAGCTATTTTACATCTAGAAAGTGTGTATTTAAAGGCATATTCAATGCAAATATTGTTTTTATTTTGGGTTACTACTCAGAGAANATTTTATCTGATGAAAAAATTGGGTGATATCAAGCAAGAAATATCCCAAAAGAAAATAGCGATAGTGACCCAATAAGTTTAGAGTGAAACAATTGTGTGAAATGGCCAAAATGTTGTGCTGCCATGAACAGTGGAGGAGGTTTCGTAGGCTGCATTGTGGCTCAGTAGACAGTAGTAACCATTACTGTGAACAAGATGTAGAGACGGGATCCTTGGCAGGCCTCACGCCTTCAAGCAAATGTTGACTGTGTCCTCTAGTCATTAGAATTCATATTGAATCTCTGGACTGCCAGCCAGAGCTTTAGTAGTCTTCCTCAGCTTTTGTTTTCACAGCTCTTCATAAGCTCACAGGAAGCCGAGGGTACAGTTCAGTGGTGCCAGCACCGGAAATGGTTCCATTGAAGCGTAACCCATGTGCTGTAAAACTCGGTCATTAGCAGGACACAGTTCAGTGGCTCAGCAGATTCAAGTGTTATATCATCACACTCAAGTCTTAGAACATTGTCACCTGACTGGAAATGTCCCCTGAGCTGCTCCTGTCCCTTTCTAGGCAACCCGGCTGATTTGTCTGAATACATTTTTTCTTTTAGGGAGAATCATGCAGTTCGTAGACTTGCATCACCTTGAGGTGTGCTATTTCTGTACCATGTATGTGGTTAGCTCCTCAGACTGCTGCATGCTTCCACTATGGAGTAAACCAGACCCCATCTTTATACTCGTTTGTGGTAGACATTTAATGTGTCTACTTTTTTAAAAAGTGAAGATGCTGTGGATGTCCCTCTATTTGTCCTTGTGTGGATCCGTTTTCATCTCTCATGTTTAGCATTGGAATTGTGGCTGTAAGCATTTGGAAATGTTCTACACCACACAAGTATTGCTGCTGCTTCACATCCTTGTTGGTCCTTCATACACATTCCCATACTGGGGGATATATTTTTCAAATTAGCATTCTTATCTACAAGATACACAATCCGGGTAACTATCAGAAGGCCCTGGAAATTGCTGTAGAATTGGTAAAAAGAAGTGAAATTAGTCTGGGCTACGCTCCTCCACGAAACCAGTGTTTTCGGAAGCCAGTACAAATGAATGTTTTGAGTGATGAGTTTGAGGGTTCGTGCTGGTGGCTAATGCTCTGGCTAACAGTGGAAGTGTCTTTAGACTGTCACTGGTGAGGATCAATAAAATGACATGAAGTACCTGCAATTATCACTTCATTAAGTTTCAGATCTTTTGAGATACCTTTGAGATTTTAGTTAAATTTTTAAAGATTTAGTTATCATACTGTTTCAGCTGCCCATACAGCTACACCAGGTTACTTCAGCCTAAAGTGGTCCCTGCAGGTTAAAGGGCACTGGGGACGAAGCTTACTTTGCAGACAGTCCCTGTCTAGCAAGTGAGGCCCTGAGTTGAGTCCACTACTACAAATAAATAAATAAAACACAACCAAGCTGCTTGTGTTTTTCTATGCAATTGTATCTTTTAAATTTTTAATGAAAAATTTCAGAAAAGAAAAAGTGTAACAAGTCTATTTCAATATGCTTGGTTCATGGAAGTCTTAACTTACATGCATGCCACCTGTGTTTGGGACCTTGATTTATTTTGAAGCAATTCTCAGAAAGCAAATTATTTAGCTGGTAATTATTTCAGTGTAAGGATTTTTAAACAACACCACCTTCTATTTTTCCTTTTAATTACCAGTAGTTTCTTAGTGTTAGTAACTAGTATTTAAACTATACCCCTTACACAACATTTCAAGTCAGTATTTAGATAGGATCCATATATTACATATGTCTTTGCAAGTCTCTTCACCTATACCTTATAGAGTTATTTGAGAAAGCTACCATGGCTTTAATTTTTTATGTGCAATTTCAAATTTATGGTGAAGTTTTGATGTACTTAGTAGAAATATGTATCTGAACTATGTATCTGAACTTGAACATACTTTGAAAATGAATGAAATGTGACATAAACTAGTGTAATAGGTCAGAAGACTTTGAACATATGATGTAATAGATCCAGAGAATATAATAGACTCTTAGATCTTTAAAAAGTGTATTATTATTGTATGTGTGCACGATGTATATGTGTGTGGGGGTGTGCATGCCATGGCATATACTTGGAGGTTAGAGGACAACTTTAGAGTTTGTTTTCTCCTTTCACATTTACGTGGGTCCCAGAGATTGAACTCAGGTTATCAGGCAAGCGCCTTTAGTCACTGAGCCCTCTCACTGGCCCAGGGACTCTTAGATCTTAATAACCCAGTTTCTAAGTAAATGAAGTAGACATTTCTCTAACGTTTCTTAGTCTCTAAGTGTCCACATTAGCATAAGGAAAGACATTCAACATCATTAATAGGATAATGCAAATAAGCCTGAGAGAACCGACTTCCTTAACAGCACTGCTCTTATCAGAGTTGGACAGTAGTTGAGTTTGTAGCTCATTGACAGCACTTGCTTCACACATGTGACACCCTGGGTTTGATTCTGCACTGAAAAGGAAGAAGGAAGAGGAGGAGGAAGAAGGACCATTGTTGCTGAGACTGTGGAAAAGTGAACTGTTGGACTTTGTGGGAGGGATTGTAAACTCTTGCACTGGCTTTAGGAAAAAGATGAGCTTTTCCTGAATACATTAAACATAGAGTTAGCATGTGATCTAAGAATTCTAGGTATACTCAAAAGAATGGAAAACACCTGTTTCTATAAAAACATACAAAAATATTAATAGCTAAAAAGCAGAAGCAATACAAGTATCAACTGGCTGATAAGATATGTACCTACATAGTTCAATGGTATTTGTCAACAANAGAAATGAAATACATAAGATGCTAATAAAAAATTTCAAAGTGTTCTTTAAAAAACATCCTTAGCCATCAGAGAGATGCAAAATAAAACTACTTTAAGATCTTCACTCCAGTTCAAACGCCCATCATAAGCTGCAACAAATGTTGGTGAGGTTGTGGGAAATGACCCTTATTTGCTAGTGGTGGGAGTGTAAACTAATGCAGCCGTTATGGAAATCTGTACAGAGGGTCCTTTAAAAAGTAAAAATAGAACTTCCATGTGAGCTGTGTATACACCCTGGACATATACCCAAAGGACTCTGTATCCTACCACAGAAACCACCACAGTGTCTGTTGCTGCTCTATTTACAATAATAAGGAAATGGAACCAGCCTAGACACACTGGACACAGCCACAGATGAATGGATAGTGCAAATGTGGTACATATGCACAACTGAATTTTATTCAGCTGTAAATAAAAATGAATTTGCAGGGAATGGTTGGATCTAGAAAATATTGTAATCTAGCTCAGAAACTATTCTCATATTCAGGCCTTAGCTGTTATTTTATATACACATGTATATATGTGGGTGTGAGTGTAGCTACTAGCTATAAAACTGGAAAGGGGACCATGAGAGGGAGAAAGGGGAAGAGCATAACAGACCATGTGATGTAAAATAGAAAGGGAGCTACAGAGGGTGGTAGGGAGGAAGATGCTGTAATTACGCATACTAGTTTGTGTGCTAATTAAAACAATGAATTAAGATGCTACAACATGGATGATCTTCAAAACATGGTAGATGAGAAGAACCAGTCATAAAGGGGGAAAAGTATGATTCCATATGTAAGAAATGTCTAGAGTAGGCAAAGCCATGGTGAAGGGTCTGTGACTGGAGTGCACAGTGGAGAGTGAGGGATGTCTACTAATGGGCGCAGGCTTATTTGCAGGATGATAATGATATTCTGAAATTAGATAATTGTACACACTGAATCTTATGCCTTAGAATGGCATTAAAATTGTATATCATTAGCTTTTTTCTGACAATGCAGGACTGGTGCACAAGGGGCCTCAATTTCCCCCTCCAGAATGTTCCCTTTAAAAAAGATCTGTGTCTTTGTCATCTTTGATGAAAGCAACTTGGTAAATGCCTGCAGTGGGAACCAGCTGATAAAGCTCAAGTCCAGTGTTCTGCTTGTGCTGTTTTCTGGTCTTTGAAAGAGGCTGGCCTGGAACAGGCTCGGCCTTGCTGCTCTCAGTGGGGCAGTGAGGCTGCCCCTGCAGATGAGAGCTGCTGTCCAGACGTTCAGCTGCATTCGGTGTAGAGGTCTCCTGGCTGTATCGCTGTTGGGCAGCAAGAGAGAAATGGTAATTCCTGTGTCCTGCTATTACCTGGTGTGAATGACATAAACTGTACTGATACCCGACGGGGTTTCTGAAAGAAGCCCGGAAGTCTACATTAAGAGAGTTCTTTGAATTTCTCTGAACCCTCCTGCTTTATCGTTACCTTTTCATAGCATTGTGATGTATGCATGGGAGGGTAGATTCTGTATGCTTCCTGAGCACAGGAGGTAAATTTGAGTGAGTCCCTTTTTCTCAGAGTATAGGTGTCTGCTTTAGGCGGTCCAGTCTGGCTGGCTCCATGCCAGCAAACACCTGTACTGGAAAGCTNAGTATCTTGTAGTAGTCAAGAGTCCCTTGAGCTCTAACTGCCGAATGACAGAATTCCAACAAATTAGTTACAATGTACTTGGATCCTATTTAGAGGCCACTGACTATATACAAGACAGTTTATTGTGGGATTCCTGATGCATTGTGCTGTGATTGTTTTCATGTTAGTGTCGTTTCCATTGCTTTAACTCTGTAATATGCTTTGAAATCAGGAATTTTGAGTCCTCCAAGTTGTTTTTCCTTCTAAAAAAGTGTCTTGGCAACTTTTTAAGAAAATCCATTTTCTAAATTCTTTCTCCACTGTGATTGTAGCTTCAGACGTTGTCCAGTGTCTAATGCTGATCCTGTGCTGTGTCTAGAAGATCTGATGAGGTCCCACCACAACCAATGGGCTTGGAAAAGCAAACTCCCACCAGCAGGTCCAGAAGCTGGTTGGAGATAGTTGATCATTCACAAGCCTATGGCTGTTTCCTGGTTTGCCCAGACAGAAGCACAGCACTTGGGCATTGGTAAACACAAGGGAAGGATTAATGTGCAATGCCTGGGAAGGGAACCTGTGTAAGAAGGATCCTGTGCAGACAGTGGAGAATGTATCACAAATCCAAGATGTCTCTGTGCATCACAGCCTACATTCCAGAAATGTGCTGTGTTTAAATGCTGCAGGGGTCTCATGGAACACATCTTCCAGCTGAAGGCAGGCTAGGCCAGGAAGAATCATCCAGCTCGCTGAAACCTGAGGGTCTAAGACTAAGGAACTATGCACATACTCCAGGCAAGCAATGCTCATCAAGACTGTTCAAGGAAGAAAAGACCAAAACCGAAGCTCCCTTTTCCTTTTCACATATATTAATTATGGAAACAACAAATACTTGTCATCACAAGTAGAATTTTTTTGATTATGTGGAATGCCAAGATCCCATAAATTTTTGGATTGATTTCTCTGTTCCTGTAATGAATACCACTGAGATTTTCATAGTAATTGCACCACTTCTGTGGATTGCTCCAGCAGTTTTAGTACCTTCACATTAAGATGACTCATGCACACAGGACATGTGACATTCATGTAGTTCTTAAAGCCTTTAGAAAAAAAATTCTTGCTTAGGCTTATTCCAAGGTATTTTATTTTTGTGACAGTTTTGTAAACACAATTTTATTCATTTTCATAGGGCTTCTTGTGGGGAGGTGAGCTTTGGCTATATAACTCATGCTGGCTTGTAACTCAAAATCTTCCAGTCCCAATCAAGCAGTACTCTGACAGAGTTTAACAGGCATGCCCTACCATGCTCAGCCTTTCTTTTCTGATTGTTCATTGTTAATGTGTAGAAATAGGACTAATTTTTAAATCTTTATATCTTGTACTTTTTAAAAGTATTTGTTTATAGTGTATGCATGTGGGTGCATGTGTGCTATATGGCACATTTGTAGAGAACAACTTCAGTTCTCTCCATTGTGTCAGTCCTGGGATTAAACCTGGTTTGCCAGGCTTGGTGGCATGCTCCTTTACCTTCAGGTCCTATGTTGAATTTTTTTTTCAGAAGTCATTTTTCTAATGTGTAATGTGTATGCGTGATTATAGGATATTTATTTTTTTTACTTATTTATGGCCTCTCCCCCTCCCTTGGGCTCCACACTAGGTTCTACTGCCCCAGCAGACTTAAGGGAGGACAAAGTGGTCCTAGGGACCCCAGGTAAGATACCACCCACCACCCACTAAAACTCCTTAAGCCTGTCCCACAACCCCAGACTGTACTCCCTCCCCTGGGCTCCATATCCTGGTCTACAACTTGAGAAGAAGACTTCTGATTTACCAGAGGCCAGTCTGGATCTAGGGATTCCAGGCTCCCCAAGACCCAGAGAGGACACCCTACTGGACCTGAAGACTCACTAGTCACCAGAACCCTTGGCCATTTAGTCTAGAAAAACCAGAAAAGAAAGAGAAACTAAGGAACAAAACACACATCCAACAAAGAAAGACAAATGCAGAGATCAAACCTGGGCCTACAATCATCTCAAATCTAGATGCCTAAACACCAGTGTAAGAACACAATCAATAACAGAAAGGGCAATATGGCACCACCAGAACCCTGCTATGCTATGACAGCAGGACCTGAACAATCAAATGCAGCTGAAGCCCAAGAAAACAACCTTACAAATGACTTTATGAAGATGATAGAGGTCCTTAAAGAGGAAATGAAAAAAATCCCCTAAAGAAATTGAGGAAAAGACAAATAAAAAATTGTGTGAAATAAATAAATCCCTAAAAAAATGCCAAGAATGCCAGGAATGTCAAGAAAAAAAAAATAGGTGAAGGAAACTGTTCAAAACCTGAAAATAGAAATAGAAGTAATGAAGAAAACACAAACTGAGGGATTCCTGGAAATGGAAAATCTGGGTAAGTAACTACAAAGGCAATCATCACCAACAGAATACAAGAGATGGAAGTGAGAATCTCAGGTGTTAAAGACACGATAGAGTAAATAGATTCATCAGTCAAAGAAAACGTTAAATCTAAAAAGTTCCTAACATAAACATCAGGAAATCTGGAACACTATGAAAAGACCAAACATATGAATAATAGCAAAAAAAGGATAAGAAACCCAGCTCAAAAACCCAGAGAATATATTTAACAAAATCATAGAAGAATAGTTTCCCAACCTAAAGAAAGACAGCCTATAAAGGTACAAGAAGCTTACAGAACACCAAATAAATTGTATCAAAAGAGAAAAATCCCCATGCCACNTGATAATTAAAACACTAAACATACAGAACAAAGAAAGAATATTAAAAGCGGCAAGGGAAAAAGGCCAAGTGACATATAAAGGCAGACCTACACCCAACTTCTCAATGGAGACCCTAAAATCCAGAAGGGCTTGGGCTGATGTCTTATAGACTCTAAGAGACCACAGACACCAGCCCAGACTACTTTACCCAGCAAAACTGTCAATCACCACAGATGGAGAAAACAAGATATGTCATGACAAAGTCAAATTTAAACAATATTTATCCAAAAATCCAGGTCTACAGAAGGTACTAGTAGGAAAACTCTAACCCCAGCAAATTAACTATACCCACAAAAACACAGGCAATAGATAATTTCACACTGCAAAATCCAAAGAAGGGAAACACACATACACACACACACACACACACACACACTACCATCACCAACACCAAAATAACAGGAATTAACAATAATTGGTCATTAATATCCATCGATATCAATGGACACAATTCACCAATAAAAACACACAGGCTAACAGAATGGATACAAAAACAGGATCCTGCGTACAAGAAACACACCTCAACATCAAAGGCAGATGATGTTGAATGGAACTAAGAAGCAAGCTGGTTTAAACTATATCTAACAAAATAGACTCCTAACCAAAATTAATCAAAAGCGATAGAGAAGGACATTTCATACTCATCAAAGGAAAAATCCATCTTGATGATGTCTCAATTCTGAATATCTATGCCCCAAAAGTAAGGGTGCCCACATTTGTAAAAGAAACATTACTAAAGCTTAAATCACACATTGAACCCCACACATTAATAGTGGAAGACTTCAACACCCCACTCTCAACAATGGACAGGTCATCCAGACAGAAACTAAACAAAAAAATAATGGAATGAACAGACATTATGACTCAAATAGACCTAACAGATATCTACAGAACATTTTACCCAAACACCAAAAAAGAATATATTTTCTTCTCAGCACCTAATGGAATCTTTCCAATATTGACCGTATACTCAGCCAGAAAGTAAGTCCAAACACATCCAAAAAAAATGAAATAATCCCCTTTATCTTATCAGACCACCATGAATTGAAGCTGAATTTCAACAACAACAGTAAGCCTACAAACTGAGCAACTTTCTACTGAATTACAACCAGGTCAAGGAAGAAATAAATTAAAAACTTCTTAGAATTCAGTGAAAATGAATGGACAACATATCCAAACTTATGGGGCACAATGAAAGTGGTGCTAAGAGGCATGTTCATAGCACCAAGTGCCTTCATAAAGAAATTGCAGAGATCACATACTATTGACTTAACAGTATGCCTGAAAGCTCTAGAACAAAAAGAAGTAAACACACCCAAGAAGAGTAGATGGTAGGAAATAACCAAACTGAGGAGCTGTGGGATATCCTTCTATAGACTGTGAATGTTATATTGCTCTCATTTGTTGATAATAAAGCAGTTTTGTTCAATGGCGAGGCAAAATAAGATTAGGTGGTACAATCAAACTGAAGATGGAGATGAAGAAGGGCAGAGTTGGGGAAGACACCAGGCAGCCACCAAGGAAGCAAGACATGTAGAAAATGAGGTAACAAGCCACGAACCATATGGCAAAGCATAAGTAAGAAATATAGGTTAAGTTAAATGTAAGAGCTAGCTAGTAATAAGCCTGAGCCATTGGCCAAGCATTTATAATTAATATAAGCCTCTGAGTGGTAATTTTGGAAGTGACTGCTAAGTATAATTGAGTGTATGGGACAGAAAGCTCCACCTCCATTTACAGATGGCACCCACTTTCTGGCATGTATCCACATAAGACTAGGTAACGAGGAGGGTTTATGGGGGGGGATGCCTGGATCTCCCTGAGAAAGGGACATAGAAAAGATTTTGTGAGTGGACTATGGGTGAGTGGAGATTGGAACATGAGCGATCAGGTTGGGGGTATGTGGAAGGGGAGAGTACTGAGATAGACTACTGGAAAAGAGGGGCATTTTGGGTTCAGGTAAAAACCTAGTNCAAGGGCATCTCCCAGGAATCTACAAGGATGACCCCGGCTAAGACTCCTAGCAATAGTGGATATGTAGCCTGAACTGGCCATCTCCTGTGGCCAAGCAAGACTTCATGTTTAGGGAGTAGGAAACCAACACAGCCACATAACGTTTAACCTACAGTCTGTCCTGCCTATGGGATGTGCTGGGGTAGGGTGGCCTAGNGATTGAGGGAGTGGCCAACCAATGACCAGTCTAGTCTAAAACCCATGCCAGGAGAGTTAGCCCACCCCTGACACTGCCTGGAGCACCAGGACCCACAGACTGGATGACCCAGAGACCTAGGACAGAACCAAACATGACTGGAGGAAAAAAATGTCAATGTAATGATGCCTAGTGATATTCTGCTATACTCAGATTGGTGCTTAGCCCAGTTGTCATCAGAGAGGCTTCATCCAGAGACTGATGGAAAGAGATGCAGACCCACAGTCAAACATTAAGTGGAGCTCAGGGAATCCTGCAGAAGAGGGGGAGGAAGGATTGTAGGAGCTAGAGGAGTCAAGGATACAACAAGAAAAGTCACAGAATCAACTAACCTGGGCTCATAGGGGCTCCTAGAAACTGAACCATCAATCAGGGAGCCTGCATGGGACTGAACTAGGCACTCTGCATGTATGTTACAGTTATAGAGCTTGGTCCTCTTGTGGGACTCCTAACAGTGGAAACAGGGGCTGCCTCTGACTCTTTTACAAGCTTTTAGGATCCTACTCCTCATACTGGGTTGCCCTGCCCAGCCTTAGTACATGGGGAGGTGCTTAGTCTTACTGCAACTTGATATGCCATGTTTTTATTGATACTCATGGGAGACCTGCCCTTTTCTAAACAGAAATGGAGGAGTGGATTAGGGGATAGGAACAGAGGGGTAGGGGGGATGAGGGACTGGGAGGAGAGGAGGGAGGGGAAACTGCAACAGGGATGTAAAATAAATAAATTTTAAAAAGAAAATAAATAAAGGCAAAAACCAAAAAATTGTTTATGTATGTATATGAGTGCTCTATCTGAATGTTTGCATGCCAGAAGAGGGCACTAAATCTCATTACAGATGGTTGTGAGCCACCATGTGGTTAATGGGAATTGAACTCAGGACCTCTGGAAGAGCAGCCAGTGCTCTTAACCCCTGAGCCATCTCTCCAGCCCTAGACTATAGTATATTTAGAGTTTTCTAGTAATATATAAAACTTCATCTATGAACACAGATAATCTTCTTCCTAATTTGGATGTTGAATTGATCTGGTTAGGTGTTCAGTCCTTGAAAAGACTGGGTGAAATCCACACCTTTCTCTTGATATTGGAGAAAAAACTGACTTTCAGCCTTCATTCAGTTTATACAGAGCCTTCCTGTTGGATTGTGATAATTTTCTTCTATTCTTCCTTCCTTCATTTATTTAACACAGTCAAGTGGTGAGTTGTTTATACTTCTTCCTGCATCCATTGAAGCAGTCATGTGTTTTGTCTTTATGTTAACATGCTTTTCCATGATTTTGTTATGATGAACCATCCTTTCATTCCAAAAACAATTGCCACTTAGGAGTTGTGTGTCATCCTTCACGATGCTGTTGGATACAGCTTCTAGTATCTCTTTTAGATGTTTTGTAACAATATTGATCAGATGTCAGTCTTTTGTATTCTTTGCTGGGTTTGGAAACACTCCATTTTGGGATGAGTCTGAAGATGAGTGGCATTAATTCTTTTTAATTAACATTTGGAAGATTTCAGCCATCTATCTGGTCTTGCCTTTTACTTATGAAGATATTTTTGTTTGCTGATTTAATGTCCTTTATTGGCCTTATTCAAATTTCCCATTCCTTCATGGTCCAGTGTTGGCAGTGTGTCCATTTTTGAGTTGAGTTCCCTTTTTATTTTTGAGATACAAGAGTTCTTTATATTTTTTTGTATCCTAAAACTTTGTCAAGTGTAATTTCTACTGTTCTGTGAGTTGTTTTTCCTTCCTTCCTTTTCTTTGTTTCTTTCCTTGTTTGTTTCTTTGTTTCTTTCTTCACCCCTGTGGTGCCACCTGTAGAATCCAGGGCCTTGTACATGCTAGGCAAACACTCTTATCACTGAGCCACATTCCCAGCTCAGCTCTCCTTTTATTGAAAATAGATTTTTTTTCTCGGGCTGGGTATGGTGGTGCACACCTTTACTACCAGCACTCAAGAGGCAGAGGCAGGTAGATCTCTGTGAGTTCAAGGACAGCCTGGGCTACAGAATGCATTCCAGGACAGGGATACATAGAGAGATGTAGTCTCAAAACACCCCCGCCAAATCTCGTAATATATCCTGATGACAGTGTCCCCTCCCTCTTCTCCTCCCAGTTACTCCTTCCCTCCCCTCCCATCCTGATCCACCTGCCTTCTGTCTCTGATTAGAAAATAAACAGGCTTCTAAGGGATAATAATGAAATAAAATATAATAAGATAAAAGAAAAATAATACATAGGAATTGGACAAAACAAACAGAAGGAAAATAACCCAAGAGAAGGCACAAGAAACAGAGACCCACTTTTTCACACACTCAGGAATCCCATAAAATCACTAAACTGAAATAGTATATACACATAATATATACACAAAAGGCCTGTAGGGAAGAAAGAGAGAAGAAAAAATATATAAGTAAAATAAAAATTAAAAAATGGAAAACAAGATAAAAATTTAAAGTAATAAAAATAATAATTAATGAAAAAGAAAAAACCCTTGACATGACATTATGAGAAAAGTTACCCCTGAAGATGCCATTGTGCTCACTCTTGGTTGGCATCTACTGCTGGGCGTGCAGCCTGCCCTCAAGAGTAGTTTGTTAGAGGAAACTAAATTTTCATTTGCAATTGATTATCAATTGNAGATAGCTTCTAGGTTAGGGATGGAGGCATATGTCCACTTTTCTTTTCAGCTCTAGGACACCAACTGGTTGGGACCCATGTAGGCCCTGTGCATTTGGTCTCAGTATCTGTGAGTTTATATATGCATCAACCCTGTTNACTAAGGCGGCCTTGCTTTTTTTGTTTGAGTGGTTTTTGGTGTCCTCCATTCCCTCCTGCTCCTTCATCTTTCAGCCTCCACAGGGTTCTCTGAGCCTTGAGGGGAGGAATTTGATGGGAACATTGAATTTAGGGCTGACTTTACCAAGGTTTCTCCCTCTCTGCATATTTTCTTGTTGTGGATCTCAGTATTTGTCCCCATCTGTTGCTGGAGAAAGTTTCTTTGATAATGGCTGAACAAGGCACTGACCTATGGGTATAGCAGAATGTCATTAGGAGTCATTTTATTGCTGTTTTGTTTTGTTTTATAACAGTAGCACTTGGTTTTACCCTAGATCCCAGGGCTATCTAGTGTCAGGTTCTTGGTCACCAAAGCAGTGTCAGGTATGGGTTCCCTCTCATGATGTGGGTGTTAAATCAAATCAGATATTGGTTAGTCACTCCCACAGGCTCTGTGCCACCATTGTCCTAGCATATCTTGCAGGCTGGATACCACTGTAAGTCAAAGGATTTGTAGCTGCATTGGTGTTGGGGGTACAAAGGTCCTTGCACCTGCAGAGCACTAGGGAACCAGGAGTGTTAATCACACAGGGGTTCCACAATGGGAGAAATAAAATAAAACACCTGCATTCCATCCAGAAAGCTGAGAGTGGATATTGTTAACAACTGGTGACATTTTTGCTATCTTTGGAGGCAGAGCTCACCCAAATTCCCCATAATGATTATCCTAGACTCTTCCTCCCTAGACTATTATCTTTAGCTCCTAGAGTTAGAGTTAATAGAACCTAACCTTGGAAGAGATGTCACATATATTTTATGTCCTGCTGACCTCTGTGCTATCTTGGTCAGAGACCACATAGATTCTATGCCTTTTAGCTATAGAACCCACCATCACGGTTCCATGTACTTTGCAAACGAGTTTCTATGTAGTCACAGTGTAAGCTTTATTGTGCACCTAGAACTGGAATGATTGTTGCCTGGAAACTTTCCCCCAAATTGTACTGTGTCTTAAATACCCTGACAATGATCTACCAGGCATCAGACTCTCTGAAGTCTGATCCAGGTTGATGAAATCAATCTGCACTGTTTTCATTCTCATCTCTTCAAGGAATCACTTCCCCGCCTGGACAACTACAGGGTTGGTGTTTACACTTCTCTTTGGGTAGCCTGCAGAGTACCTTCCTGTACCAAAGATGTAAGCATGTAGGGGTGAAGACTCTATGTAGGCAGCAGTATGACTTCTCCATGGCCAATGAGTTGTGTAGGTGTTGTCTTCAGGAATGGGGCCTTGCTCTCAGTTTGCCTAGATCAGTTTGTCTTGGCAACAGCCTTGGTTGTTTGGGAGTTTCCATGGGCCACCTTTAGCCAATAACCCAATTAGATGTAATCCAACCCAGTACTGTGAGCTTCATTTGGTGACAAGAGATGTCCCATTGAGGCTCTTTCTCCCCCATTATTTGGCAATTTCATTTAGATCACCTTCATATATTATTTTAGGAATCTTGTACTGTATTAGGTTTCCATAATACCCCTCAAATGACCCTTAATGACATAGCTGTCTCTTCCTGTAATGTCTCTCTCATACCCTTTTCCCTCCCTGTCCTTAGTTGACCCTTCTGTTCCAGCCTCCCATGCCATCCATCCATAACTCTCTGGTCCATTTCCTTTTTCTAGTGAGAGCTATCTGTTGCCCCAGCCCTAATCCCTTACTCTATACCTAACCTCTGTGGTTCTATGGATTGTAGCTTGGCTATCATTAACTTAACAGCTACTATCCACATATAGGTGGAGTACATACCATATTTGTCTTTCTGGGTTTGAATTACCTCACCCAAAATGAGTTTTTCTAGCTCCATCCATTTATCTGTGAATTTCATGATTTCATTTTTTTTTAAATGGCTGAGTAATATTCTGTTGTATAAATGTACCATATTTGCTTTATCCATTCATCTGTTGAGGGACATCTAGATTGTTTCCAATTATAAACAGAGCAGCAATGGACATGGTTGAGCAGGTGCCTCTGTGGTGTAGCTGGATCTTGAAGTAGATTTGTAGTTGGTTGTTTTTTACTCTTAGGCTCTTTGGGGGGGCCCACCACCCAGCTCCCAAATAAATACATGAAGGCTTATTCTTTCTTATGAATGCCCGGCCTTAGCTTGGCTTATTTCTCCCAGCTTCTCTTAAATTATCCTATCTTTTGCCTCTGGGCTTTTATCTTTCTCTATTCTATATACCTTTCTTTACTTCTTACTCTGTGGCTGGCAGTGTAGCTGGGTGGCTGGTCCCTGATGTCCTTTCTCCTTCTTTTCTCACTCATTAATCTTTACTTCCCAGATTTCTCTTCCTGTTTATTCTCTCTGCCTGCCAGCCCNGCCTATCCTTTCTCCTGCCTTGCTATTGTCCGTTCAACTCTTTATTATGCCAATCAAGTGTTTTAGACAGGCAAAGTAACACAGCTTCACAGAGTTAAACAAATGCAACATAAAAGAATGCAACATATCTTTGCATCATTAAACAAATATTCCCCAGGATAAATGAATGTAATACATCTTAAAATAATATTCCACAACATAGATCAACTCCCATATTCCTGAGGAACTGCCACGCTGATTTTCATAGTGGTTGTTACAAGTTTGCACTCCACAACTTTGCCAGTAGGAGTTGTCACCTATTTTCTATTGATCTTGGCCATTCTGACAGGTGTAAGATGAAATCTCAAAATAGTTTTGATTTGCATTTCTCTGATGACTAAGGATGTTGAACATTTCTTAAAGTGTTTCTCAGTCATTTGAATTTCCTCTTTGGAGAATTCAGTTTAGATCTGTACCCCATTTCTAAATTGGGTTGTTTTCTTGATATCTAGTTTTTTTGAGTTAATATATTTCAGATGTGTAGCTGATGACAATCGTTTNCCACTCTGTAGGCTGCTGCTTTGTCCAAATGACAATGTCCTTTGCCACACAGAAGCTTTTCAGTTTCATGAGGTTCCATTCATTGTCTATCAGTGCCTATGCTATGAGTGTTCTGTTTAGAAAGTCTTTTCCTGTGCCAATGGGTGCAAGGCTATTCCCCATTTTCTCTTCTATCAGGTTCAGTGTGTCTGGTTTACGGTGAAGTCTTTGATACATTTGAAGTTGAATTTGTGCAGCGTGATAAGTATGAGTCTATCTGGAGTCTTCTACATGCAGCTATTTGTTGAAGATGCTGTCTTTTTTTCCCAGTGTGTATTTCTGGCTTATCAAAAATCAGATGTCCGTAAGGATTTATGTCGTGATCTTCAGTTCAGTCGACATGCCTGTTTTTGTGTCAATACCGTGTTGTTTTTATTGCTATAGCTCCACAGAGCAACTTCAGTCAGGGATGGTTCAAGTTCCTCCAGCAGTTCTTTCATTGTTCAGGATTTTGTTTAGTTCTCTCTCTCTCTTTTTTAAATTCTCTCACACAATGCATCATGACCACAGTTTCCCTTTGATCCCCCAGGTCCACTCCTCCTCCATTTCCATTCAGGTAAGAGTAGGCCCCCCCAGGGATATCAACTGAACACAACATAACAGGTTACAGTAAGACTAAGCACAAAACCTTGTATCAGGGCTGAGTGAGGCAATCCAGGAGGAGGAAAACAGTCCCAAGAGTGGACAAAAGGGTCGGAGACACACCTCACTCCCACTGTTAGGAGTGCCACAAAAACATCAAGCTAACAACCATATTTGCAGAGGACCTAGTGCAGACCCATGTAATCTCTGTGATTGCTGCTTCACTCTTTGTGGGCCCCCATGAGTCCTGCTTTGTTGATTCTGTGGGCTGTTTTCTCCTGGTGTTCTCAACCCCTCTGGCTCCTACAATTCATCCTTTCCCTCTTCTGAGGGGAGGGACCCGATGGAGCTTTCCAATTTGGACTCTTTTTCCACTTAATGTTTGACTGTGGGTCTCTGTATCTGTTCCCATCAGCTGCTAGAGGAAGCCTTTCTGATGATGATCAAGCTAGGCACCTATCTATGAGTATAGTAAGATGTCATTAGGAATCATTTTATTGAGTTTGTTTTTTATCCTAGGTCCCTGGGTTATCCAGCCTCTGGTACCTACCTGGTCATCCAGGCAGTTTCAGGCATGATCTCCCTTTCCTGGCATAGACCTCAAATTAGACCAGTGGTTGGTTGGCCACTCCTACAAGTTCTGTGCCTCCATTGTCCCAACACATCTCATAGGCATGATAAATTGTTGGTTGAAGTTTTTGTGGCTGCGTTAATCTCATCACTGGCAGGTGTGTGGTTACAGAAGATGGCTGGTTCAGGCTCANTGTCCTCCATTACTAGCATTCCTTGAAAGGGTCACCTTCATAGAATCCTGGGAGTTTTGACTGCACTAGATCTCTACATTAGCTCCCAAATGTCCTTCAATTCCAGTCCCCTCTCCCAATCCTCTCTCCCTCTATCCTTCCCTCACCACTAGATGCTTCCCATTCCTACCAGCCACCAGTCCACTTGCAAAATCTATTTCCCCTTCCCAGAGAGATCCATACCCCCCCCCCCCACACACACTTAGAGCCTTCCTTGTTACTCAGCCTCTCTGGGTCTGTAGCATGATTATCATTTACTTAACAAATAATATCCACTTATAAGTGAGTTGAGTACATATTATGTTTGTCTTTATCGGTCTGGGTTACCTCACTTAGGATGATTTTTTCCCCCCAGTTCTATCCATTTGCCTTCAAGTTTCCTGGTGCCCTTGTTCTTAACAGCTCATTAATAAGCTATTGTGTAAATATACCACATTTTCTTTATCCANTCCTCCATTGAGGGTCATCTAGGTTGTTTCCAGGCTCTGGCTATTATAAATAAAGCTGCTATGGACATAGTTGAACAAAGTGTCCTTGAGGTATGATTGAGCATCCTTTGGGTATATGCCCAAAAGTAGTGTAGCTGGGTTTTGAGGTAGATCAATTCCCAATTTTCTGAGAAACCACCACATTGATTTCCAAAATGGCTGTACAAGTTTGCACTCCCACCAGCAATGGAGTGTTCCCCTTGCTCCACATCCTCTCCAGCATGAGCTGTCACTTTTTTTTTTATCTTAGCCATTCTGACAGTTATAAGATGAAATCTCAGTGTTGTTTTGATTTGCATTTCCCTGATGGCTTAGGATGTTGATGTTGTTGTTTGTTTTTGCTCTTTTTGCTTTTTGGGGGGCCCACCACTCAGCTCTCAAATGAATCACACATGGAGGCTTATTACTTCTTATAAATGCCTGAACTTGGCTTGGCTTGTTGCTAGTCAGCTTTTCTTAGCTACAAATTATTCTATCTTTTGCCTCTGGGCTTTTACCTTTCTCTTACTTCTGTATATCTTTCTTTCACTCTTACTCCATGGCTGGCTGTGTGGTTGGGTGGCTGGCCCCTAGTGTCCTCCTCTCCTTGTTCTCTTGCTCCTTCTTCTTTCTCGCTTCCAGATTTCTCCATCTATTTATTCTCTGCCTGCCAGCCCTGCCTATTCTTTCTCCTGCCTNGCTATTGGCTCTTCAGTTCTTTATTACACCATCAGGTGTTTTGGACAGGCAAAGTTACACAACTTCAGAGTTAAACAAATGCAACATAAACAAATGTAACACATCTTTGCATCATTAAATAAATNTTCCACAGCATAAACAAATGTAAAACATCTTAAAATAATATTCTACAACTTGTTGAACATTTCTTAACATATCTTTAAGTGTTTCTTAGCCATTTGAGATCTTCTGTTGAGAATTCTGTTTAGATCTGTTGATGTCTATTTTCATGAGTTCTTTATATATTTTGGATATTAGTCCTCTGTCAGATGTGGGGTTGGTGAAAATCATTCCCCATTTTGTAGGCTGCTGCTTTGTTCTATTGACAGTGTCCTTTGCCTTACAGAAGCTTTTCAGTTTCANGAGGTCACATTTATCAATTGTTTATCTTAGTGCTTGCACTATTGGTGTTCTGTGCCAATGGGTTTGAACTTTCCACTTTCTCTTCTATAAAGTTCAGTGTATCTGGTTTTATCTTTGATCAACTTGGATTTTTTTGTGTAGAGTGATAGATATAGATCTATTTGCATTCTTCTACATGCCTATATCAAGTTTGACCAGCACCATTTGTTGAAGATGCTTTCTTTTTTCCATTGTATTTCTAGCTTCTTTATCAAAACCCAGATGTTCATAGGTTTGTGAATTCACATCTGGATCTTTGATTAGATTCCATTGATCAACCAGTCTGTTCTTATGACAATACTATGGAGTTTTTAATACTATAACTCTGTAGTACAGCTTGAAATCAGGGATGGTGATACCTCTGGAAGTTCTTTTATTGTATAGTTTTAGCTATCCTGTTTCTTTTTTTTCTACATGAAGTTGCATATGCTTCTTTTAAAGTCTGCAAAGAATTGTGTGGGAATTTTGATTGCACTGAATCTGTAGATTGCTTTTGGTATGATGGCTGTTGTTACTATGTTAATCCTACTGATCCATGAGCTTGGAAGATCTTTCCATCTTCTGGTATCTTCTTCAATTTCCTTCTTCAAGGACTTGAAGTGTTTATCATACAGGCCTTTCATTTGCTTGGTTAGAGTTACTCCAAGACATTTTATAGTATTTGTGGCTATTGTGAAGGGTTTTGTTTCTTAGTCCATTTTTTATTTGTATATAGGAGGGCTGTTTTGTTTTTGTTGTTGTTGTTATCTTACATCTAACTATTTTGATGAAAGTGTTTATCAGCTGTAGGAGTTCCCTGGTAGAATTTTTTGGGTTGCTTATGTATACTATCTTACCATCTGCTAANAGTGATTCTTTGACTTCTTCCTTTCTAATTTGTATCTACTTGATATCCTTGTTTTATTGCTCTAGCTAAGAGTTCAAGTACTATATTTAATAGATATGGAAAAAGTGGATAGCCTTGTCTTATTCCTGATTTTAGTGAAATTGCTTTGAGTTTCCATTTAATTTGATGTTTGCTATAGGCTTGCTGTCTATTGCTTTTATTATGATTAGGTATGTCCTTGTATCCCTGATCTCTCCAAGACTTTTATCATGAAGGGGTATTGGATTTTGTCAAAGGCTTTTTAGTATTTAATGAGATGGTCATGTATTTTTTTCTTTCATTTTGTTTATATGGTGGATTACATTGACAGATTTTTGTATGTTGAACCATCCCTGCATCTCTGGGAGATGAAGCCTACTTGATCATGGTGAATGATCTTTATGATGTGTTGTTGGATTTGGTTTGCAAGTATTTTATTGAGTATTTTTGCATCAATGTTCATGAGGGAAATTGGTTGGCAATCCTCTTTGTTGAATCTTTGAGTGTTTTGGGTATCAGGATGACTGTGGCATCATAAAATGAATTTGGCAATGTTCCTTCTCTATTTTGTGGAATAATTTGAGAAGTATTGGTACTGTCTCTTATACACATCTAGATGTGTATAAGAGACAGCTCTAATTCCTTAGGGGTTATTGGTCTATTTAAATTGTTTATCTGATCTTGACTTAACTTTGCTAAGTGGTATGCATTGAGAAAATTAATGATTTCTTTATGTGTTTCCATATGAAGGTGAGAATTGTCCTTTCAAGATCTGTGAAGAATTGTATTGGAATTTTGATGGGGGTTACATTGAATTGCTTTTGGGAAAGTGGTCATTTTTACTATGTTAACTCTACCAATCCATGAGCATGGGAGATCTATCTTCTAATATCTTCAATTTTTCTCCAATATCTTGAAGTGTTTATATCTTTCATTTGCTTCCTTAGTTAGCCCAAGGTATCTTATATTACTTGAGGCTATTGTGAAAGGTGTTATTTCCCTGATTTTTTTCCTCAATCCGTTTGTCATTTGTATATATGGCTATTAATTTTGTATCCAGCTACTTTGCTGAAAGTGTTTTATCAGTTGTAGGAGTTTCCCAGTGAAATTTTTAGGGTCACTTATGTATACTGTCATATCATCTACAAATAAAGATACTTTGACTTCTTCCCTTCCCATTTGTATCCTCCTGATCTCCTGAAGTTGTCTTATTGCTGTAGCTATGACTTCAAGTACTATATTCAATAGGTATGGAGATAGTGTACAACCTTGTCTTGTTCCTGATTTTTGTGGAATTGCTTTGCATTTCTCTCCATTTAAGTTGATGTTGGCTATAGGTTTTCTGTAAACTGCCTTGCTTTCTACTTTGCTTGAGACAAGGTCTCTGATATTTGCACTTGCATATACCAGGCCACTTAGCCTCCAAGCTTTTAGGGATTCTGCTGTCTTTGTCTCTCATCTCATCAATAGGGACACTTGGATTATAGACAGTTGCCAGGCCTNGCTTTAATGAAGATTCTGGTGATCTCAACTCAGATACTCAAAGGGCCACGTCCCCAATCCCATTTACTCTTTTAAAAAGGCATTATTATATGCCAGGTATTATGATGCACACCCTTACTCAGGAGGCATAAGCAGATGAGTTCAATGTCAGTTCTACGTAAGTTCCAGATGAGCCAAGGCTACAGAGTAAGACCCTATGTCAAAAAGCAACACCTCCCCCACCAATACAGCCAATGAAAGCCTTGACATTCCTATATAATAATGGAGAATTAACTTGGGAAACTAACCTGAAGCAAGCTTGGCACTGCTGACTATGATGAGAAGACAAAGGATGAATTTAAATAATAGAGAAGCACTCATATATAGGAAAGCTTTTATTTGATAAATTTCATAAACTTTAAACTAGAGCTGTACAGTTAGTAAGTATGGTCACTGATAATGCAGAGAACTGAAAAGATGACACTGGACAGCTACAGTTAGGCCAACACTAAACTAAACACCGCTGCATGTGGCTCTAGCTACTCACTCCTCATAGGAATCTAACAGTCACCACCATAAATACATCAGCAGCGATGGTTTATTTTGTAGAATATCATTCAAGTTATTTTGCATCAAACAGCACTTTAATAATGCATTACTTTTATGAAAATGATTCATTTTAAGATAGAAATAAAAATGCCTATAAAGGGAAGCCAAAATTAATACAACATATATGTCTTTGTTACTTAATTTATACTTACTTATATTATATTGCAAACTGATTTCTATAGGGTAAACAAAACCATAGAAGACTCCTTTTCCCACATGCTCCAAACTTATATTGAAGACTCTGTTTTTAGTTGTAAAGTTTGTAGTAGCTTTAACCCCTGTCCAACAAGAGTCTCAAGCATCTCAGAAAAGTTCAGTTCCTGAATATTCTGCAATAGAAACAACCTCAGTCCTAATACTAATGACAGGGCTAACTACAGGTTTTTCAATAGGGCAATTTGTCTCAGTTACCAATTCTCAGGAAATTGCTGGGGTTTGGGTCAACTCTGGGAGCTTTTCTGCATTCCAAAGAAAAGGGAGAGGCAACAAAACCATAAATTCTGCATCTCTCCTCANCCCACAGCAAACATTAACAGTTGCAGTTCTCATTGGCCCACAGCTGATTCTGTCCTGAGCAAGCCTGCACTGTTAAAGCCGAGTACGGTGCTGATTGGCAANTGTGCCAACTAATTTAGTGCGTGTCATGATCTTCAGGTCTATAGCCTTCAGATGAGGCAGATTTGAGACCATTGGCAAACTAACGGCAACATTTGGCACTGTAGTCTCCCTTGACAGATAAAAGAAGTTGGTTATTAGCATTGAACTGTCCAAAGACTTGGACAGAAATATGCAAGGGGGACCTCTTCTGGCATTTTTGTAGTAAAGTTTTATCATATGAATATTAGCACCAGAATACTAAAAAACAAAAACAAAACAAAACCTCCACTGCATTATCACATTCTTATGNAAATACAAGAAAATCATGTTCTTGAAAGGAGACAATACTTTTCCTTTAAAAACAGTTGTTCTGAGCTAAAAAGCAGAATGAGTATACCAGCAGATGTCTTATTTGTTTACTGTGGTGCTGGGGATGGAATCGAGGGCTTTGGACATGTTAGCCAAACATTCTACCACTGAGCTATGGCCCAGCCCTATTCATTGTTATGTGGAATATAGGCTGCAGGTGTAGATGTATGCTGGCATTTGAGGACCTTCTTAGCATGTACAAAGCCATGAATTTGATCCTCAGCACCACTTAAAAAAGGGGGAGGGGACTGGAGAGATGGCTCAGAAGTTACTAGCACTGACTGCTCTTCCAGAGGACCTAGGTTCAATTCCCAGCACCCACATGGCAGCTCACAACTTTCTGCAACTTTAGTTCCAGGAAATCCAACATCCTCATAGACATACACAGGCAAAACACCAATGTACACATAATTAAAAAAATATTAAAAAAATAATAAAAGGAAGTCTTTTTAACTAAATAAAAATGGTGAATGCTCAAAATTACTATCAATCAATGCTAGGCCACATGTAGGCCAGCTGAACCCTGGTCTTCTCCTGGTGACTTTGTAGTTCTTTGTCGATAATCAACACCATAAGACAGGTAAGCCATGCCTGTTCAATGTCACTTTGTTGCATGTATGCTCTCTAAGACATTCTAAGGGATAAAGCATTTATTATCTTTCTATCAACTATTCTACTAAGTGTGTATGTAATATTTTATCTCTAGAACATGAATAAGAGAATAAGAGTATTATCCCTTTAAGGTTTTCCAGAACAATAGGTCATCAGAAATATAATTCTATAATGTCTAAGTTAAAGGGCTGTTTATGAAAATTAATATTCATATAACATAGATAATATCCTTGCATTAGTGAAACAGATAAACAAATAGTTAACCTGAAAACAGACAATCTTCATTCTCACTCTAGGACCCTTGCCTTAGCAGCACAGGCCAGAAGTCCCACTCGTGAGGAGGAATGAGTGGAGAGCTGCAGAACAAACTTTGGAGTAATTACCATCTTCTCCAGAGAAACCGACAAAGCCTCACTGCATTGTTTTCTATGACCTTAGGTGTGTACAGAATCCCATGCTTAGAGTTAGGTGGTAGTTCTCTCATAATCATTCACAAATCTTAAAACACTACTTCTACATAAAACAGTAACACTGAGTCTCAGTGACAGATCACCTGGAAACTAAAATTTCAGGAATTAATAATATGTATCTGATTAATCGTCCAAAGCATATTAACTTATTGCTGATAAAAATTAATTTGTGCTGACAAAAATTTAGCATTTTTGACTTTGTGTCATTTTCATTCAACAACCATACCTGACAATATACCTTACAATGAGACTGTAAGCATAATTCACTTTACTGTGGCAGTCTGCTTGGAATTAGATAACATACAATAACCTAAAAACAACAAGATTCTTAACAAAAATCCTTTATTCTAAAGGCTGGTTTACAGTGGGCTATAGAAAGATTTATGGCTTATATGTTAATTTGTATTAATTAAATGTATCTGCAATATTTAAATACTGTTCAAACTTGTTTTTTTATTGATACAATAGTACTTTACAACATTGTCATAAAATTATGAACAGAGTCTTTGGAGAGGGAGTGTTACCTTTGGAGGGGGGGTGCGGTTTAAATATATTAGCCAGGTTGAAGCATGCAAAAGATAAGACAAACTCAGTAAATTAATATGATAATGGTATCATAACCCACTACAGATTTTATATACTTGGCCACAAAAATATTAGCAAACACCAATTTGAAGTCTAGTGAATGGCCCTAACTCTGACTTGGACATGAGATATAAAACTTCATTTGCACTTGTAGGATTAGATTCACTGGCTGTGTTACAGTATTGGTAGAGAAGTCTGGTGTCAGTATAAGCTNACTACCCACATTACACAAGAAATGCTTAGAAATGTGCTCTCCAAGTTTGCTCTGTGACTTAAAAAGCACTAACGAATTAACAACACAGGTCACTGAAGGACCAAAATTCCTTAATATTCACATTAACTTTCCCCACGAAAAGCTTCAAATATAATCTAATAAAAAAAATAGAGTTCTCAAGGCAAATCTTTAGCATAATTTACAGAAGCAGATTTANATAGAAGAGTCCCGAACCACACTAATCCTAAAAATACACATACCNAGGAGTTACCCCTTCCTTCTACCTTGATATTAAAGTATAGTGGCCCCAGCAAAGGCTGCAATGCCACCAGGAGTCCCATGAGCAGAAGAGACAAACCAGGCAAAGAGACAGGAAGTATCTCTTTATTCCCAAATTTTAGTATGCTCACACTCCAGTGAAAGAGAATGGAGCAGGGTTCTTGTAACTTCCTGTTTCCTATGGAACTCCAAGAAGCTCTCAACTCCTCCAGAGACTCCAGAAAGTAACTTCAGAGCCACTGTGGCCTTTTATAGGATGATGGCCCCAAATCTGAGGACTGGTGAACTTGTCCCCACAGAGTCCTACTGTCCTTTTAACAAGTAGATGAGTCCATTGGGGAGAGAGTCAAGATGCTCCTGTCATTGGTGTAGAAAGGATCTGATGCACTCCACAACCTTTAAAGAAACAAAGAGAAAAGTTTGGCTCACCATAATCTGTGGTTAGTTGAAAACAAACAAACCGAAAACCAGGACCTAAAATACAGGACCAAAATACAATTTAAAGTTTAAAATAATCACTGATTCATTTCTAAATATTCAAGAGTTCTTCAAATTAGCATTGAACCCTACTCTAGATTATACAAATGCTTGAGAAAAATTATGCTTATAGTTAGTTATACAGAAATTAGCCCAAACCTACACATCCATTTTTAGTACCAGTTTCTACAGGTAGTAAACATAAGGTGCTTTTGAAATCTTAGTAACTAGTAAGAAGTATACTACTAAGAATTATACACATCCAGGTGCTGGAGATGGGTGCTGGGGAGGTAATAAAGGCCTGCAAGTCAGACATAAGAACTTCAGTTTGGAGCCCCAGCACCTACATAAAAAGCTGAGCATGGCTGTGTGAGCCTGTGATGCCAGCACTGGGCAGGGACAAGCAGGTCCCACAGGCTCACTGGTGAGCAGCCCTACCAAATGGTGAATACTGCGTTCAGTGAGAGACCTGTCTCAATAAACACAGTGGAGAATGACTAAGGAAGGCACTGACCCCCGCCTCTGGTTTTTACATGCGCATGTGCGTGCATACACACACACACACACACACACACACACACACACAC
>LZPO01008588.1:42582-53043 GCA_001675575.1 Neotoma lepida | reverse complement strand
ATGTGTTCTTTGGGTTTATTTTGCCATGGAAAAAGCTCTTTTTCATAATCATCTACATAGTTAACAAAAATTGTGCCTTGATAAGTTATTCAATAATATTGTTCATTAAAAAGAATCAAATGCTGGGAGGTGGTGGTGCACGCCTTTAATCCCAGCACTTGGGAGGCAGAGGCAGGTTGATCTCTGTGAGTTGGAGGCCAGCCTGGTCTACAGAGTGAGTTCTAGGACAGTCAGAGCTACAGAGAAACCCTTTCTCAAAAAACCAATAAACAAACAAACAAACAAATATCACATATATTTGGCCAGAGTGCTGTCGCAGAGTTTAAGAGCACTTGCTGCTTTTCCAGAGGATCTGAGTTTCTTTCCCAGCACCTAGGTTTGGCTACCAGCACTCATATTGGGCATCTCACAACAACTTGTAACTCAAATTCTAGGGGCTCCAACATCCTCTTCTGGCTTGTGTAGGTACCTTCTGCACACATGCAGTGATACATACATTCAGGCACTCACACATGTTCATAGAACAATAAATAAGTAAAACTTAAAAAAATCACATATTTTGGGACATGATCACTGTAATTAGTATTATTAGCACAGAAAATTATTAATTTTGATAATTTTGTGTCATATACAATGAAAATTTGAAGTTGTTCCAAAAAAAGTAAACTTGACTTGGCTTTCACACTTTAATTAATTTATTCTGTTTGTATCAATAAGGCATTATTGCTTTATTTAAGAAGAATTATAGTCTCTGTAGTTTCACATGTCTTTATAATAATTAGAAATGACCCAATATCTTACTTACTTATTTAGTATATCATAGGCCATTATTATATATACAGTTCATAAAGATCCTGAACCTAATGTCAACATTACAAATATACTGTGTCAAATAGGGGCTAAAATCAAGAATGGATAAAAAAACAAACAAATAAAAAAGCTAAACCAAAACAGAAATCCACTAAACTCCAAATCTTCCCATCATCAAAATGGCCACTGAATTCTCAAAGAAATGTAAAGAATAACAAATATCTCAAAAAATGTTCAGTGTCCTCAGACACCAGAGATACACAAAATACCGCTACTTTGAGATTCCATCTCACTGAGTCAGAAGAGCTGAACGAGAAAACAAATGCGGATGAGACAGTGAGGAAAGAGGAGTTGCCATTAGAAAAGCAAACTTGTGTAGCCACTGTGGAAATCAGTGTGGATTTCTCAACAACTAAAAATAGGACCACCGTGTGCCTCAGCTATACCACTGCTAGCTAATTACCTAATGGACACTTGCATATTCCTGTTTGTGTGCTCTGTTCACATCTAGGAAATGGAACCAGCTTATATGTCCATCAGCTGATGAATGACAAGGGAATTTGATTTTGCTATAATGAAAATGAAATTGTAACATTTGCAGGAACTCTATAAGTAGCCCAGACTCAAAAAACAAACCCTGTGTGTTTTCTCTAGTATGTGGATCTTAGATGTAAAAGTTTCCTGTATGCAAATACACAGGTGACTTAAAAGCAGAAGTGTGTGAGGGGACTTGTAGGGAGAAGAAAGACAAGCAGTGGAGGCAGGGGGTGGGACAGTGGGTTAGAAGAAGAAACTTGGGAAAAGAGATCCTCCAGAGCAAAACATTCTGAAAATTGTTTTATGAAACCCATGACATTGTGCAGTAATTTTACAGACCAATTAAATCACAGTATAGCATTAAACATTAAATAAAACTAAGGCATTATTACTGTTGTAATGCTGTAAATAGAACTACAGATCTTATTTGGCTATGCCTTTTCCCAGTAATGCTATTTTTCCCCCCCAGATTCAGTTCCACAGTGTGTTTAGTTTCCATGTCTTCTCCAGCCTACAACAGGTCAGTCTTTGTCTTTCATGAACTTGACACTTTGAAGAAGACTGGGCCAGAGCTTTGTAGAATGTTCTGCAGTTTATGTTTGCTTGGTGTTTTCCTATGAGATTCTCTTTCTTTAAGAACTCATGCGTACTGTGCTCTCCGTTGAGCAGGAAGGAGTGATGTCAATATGTCTTGGTGCTGATGATGTTTCCTGAACACTTGTCTGAGGTGGTGGATGCAAGGTTATGCCTTTGTTTAGTATTTTCTCTTTCCTAAGATCATTAGAAGTCAAGCCATAAGCCTAGACAACACTCAATGGAAGGCAGTTAACTAAGCTCTTTTCCTGGAGGTGTGTCACAGAATAAGTTTCACTTCCTGAGGGAGCTGGTGTTAAGAACAGGAGCAATCAGCTATGTGTGATGCCTCATGCCTATCAGCCCTTCACCCGGGAGACTGAGATAGGGGGATTGCAATGATCCTGGGAACATTCTGGCATACATACTGAGCTCTATGTTATCCTGGTCTACAGAATGAGACTCTCTAGAACTCACCTCCTGTCACCAAAACAAAACCATCACTGTCATTAATAAATATTTCAGGGGAGAGTGATAACTTGGTGATTTTCTTGTGCTTTATATATGAAATGTATTTTCTTTCTTGATTATTACTTTAATCAATCATGTATAAAATCTTTAATAGACTTGTACACATCTATTTTATACCTGAAAGTAATTAATGCTACCAATATTTATTTTGCAGGGTAAAATGTTACAGCTTTGACAATTGGGAGTACACTCCATCCATTAAAAAGTCCATAGCTATGAGACTTTAAATTTTTAAAGATACACTCAACTTTTAAAGGCTAGAATTTTTAAAAGACAGTGGTATCTTATCCAACCAATTCCCTCATTGGTAGATGTTGAGCACTTTCTGAGACATTTCTTAGCCAACTATTTTCTTCTTTTGAGAACTCTCTGTTCAGTTCTTAAGCCCATTTTTAAAACGGGTCATTTGGTTTTTTTCACTTTTTGTTTTTTGAGTTATTTATATATTCTGAATATTAATTAGATGTCAGGTGTATAGCTGGCAAATATTCTATCCCATTCTGTGGGCTTTCTCTTCACCTTCGATTTTTTTCCTTAGCTGTGCAAAAGCTTTTCGGTTTTATGAAGTCCCACTTGTTAATTGTTGGCCTGAATTATTGGGCAAATGGAGTCCTATTCAGAAATATTTTTCTTACATCTATATCATGTATGATACNGATTATGCTTCCTTCTAACAGTCTCAGTGTTTCTAGTATCACAGTTAGGTCTTTGATCCATTTGGAGCTAATTTTGTGCAGGGTGATAGATATGGGCCTAATTTCATTCTTCTGTGTGTGGACATCCAGTTTTTCCAGGACCATTTATTGCTGGGAAGGTGCTATATTATTTGAAAGAGAGCAAGAAGTGGTATATCGGGGGGTTAGGAGGGAGGAAAAGGAAGGGGGCATGACGTGGTTATATTATAATCTCAAAAATAAAAATAAAAATTTAAAAAGTCTTATTGTACTTTTATTGTATTATTAACATGTATTTTGGGAGACAAACAAGAAAGGGAAGGTTGTGGGTTAACATTGATACATTTGCATGTCAAGCTGATGTAGAGTCACCAAGTTGGCTTCAGCTCTTGACATGTCGATGGTCGTTTGAGGGAAAGTCAATTAAGAAATTTCCCAGATCAGATTAGGCTGTGGCAAATCTTGGTTAACAATTGATGTAGGAGTGCTTTGCCACTGTGAGTGTCACCATTCCTAGGCAAGTAGGTCTAAACTGTATTAATCAAGTTAGCTGAGCTTGAGCAAGGGAGTGAGCTAAACAATCAGCAGCATTCTTCCATGCATTCTTCTTCAGAACCTGTTTGAGTTTATGCCTTGACTTTTCTCAATAGTGGACTCTGACCTGAAAGTGTAAGCTAAAATAAATCCTTTCCTCTTCTGCCTTGCTTTTGGTCACATTGTTTAGCTCAACAACAGGAAAGCAAACTAGAACACTGCACGCATTGTGCAACCTAACTCTATCTTCTCTCTTGACCTAAGTTGGTACTTTTCAAACCATTCTTGATTTCTAGAGTTAACAGCATGATTTGGAAATTTTACATTGTAACAAAATTTTACTTCATTAAGTATACTATACAGACCTAATAACAATATATTCCCAATTATTCACTCTCATTCTCAGTACTATTGTCATAATTTTCTTTTTATTCCTCCATGCACAACACTCCTAAATGCACAGTTCATTTTTCCTATTTCACCTGTAGGCAGTCAGCTATATTTTGAAGCAACCAGACAAAAAGAGAAGTTCATCTTATGTTACACAGACAGATGTTCATTTCTATAAATGCTTTTTTTTTTTTTTTTTTTTTTTTGTTTTTCGAGATGGGGTTTCTCTGTGTAGCTTTGGAGCCTTTCCTGGAACTCACTTGGTAGCCCAGGCTGGCCTTGAACTCACGAGATCCGCCTGCCTCTGCCTCCCTAGTGCTGGGATTAAAGGCGTGCACCACCACTGCCCGGCCTCTTCTATAAATTTTAAGCTGAGTCAAAAACATTAATTTCTTTCTTAAGTTTAAATTCAACTGAAGCATCAACTGATTTTGTAAGAGATTTACCAGCACTGGGAATATGGCCTTCTCTGTCCATCTAAGAAAGGAAAGTGCAATGACTGTCACCTTCCATCATCTAAGGAGAGAACTACACTTCACTCTGAGTAGACCATCTCAGAGATGATGCCTCCAGTTGAGGTGTGAATCACCTAGGTAGTGCATGGTAGGCTCTGGAGACAACTACACCTCTTCCTAAATACCAAGTTTTTCTTGACAGCCTTGTTATTTGCTTTCAACTATTTCTTTTCCTTGACTTAACATTGTTACTGGAACTTCAGGGTTTCTTTTTTTTTTATTTTGCATCTGAAAATTAGGTTACCTTAAAAGAGTACATTATATTTTATAAGCTTTAAAGTTAGCTTTAAAAGAAAGCAGCTACCAGGAGTTCCTGGAGGAGCAGGAGAGTCGAATAATAAAGAGGATGCTAAGCATGACTCAGAAAAACAAAGCTGGGATATAGCTTATGAGAAAAGTGCTCATTCAGCATGGGGATGGCCATTGATTTCATCCCCAGAATGAGAGAAAATAAACCAGAAAGCATGCAGACTCTGAGCTTATACGGGGTGCTCATTGTTAAAAAGAAAAGTGAGACCCAAGCTAAGAAAGGTTGTGAAGAGGGGGATCTGTGATTGGTATGAATAATGAATAAAAATGTCTTAATAAAAAAAGAAAAGAAAGGTTGTGATGTAGCTCATTGACCGAGTACTAGCTTTGCTTGCACATGGCNGTAGATTTGGTCCCCACATCACAAAACCCAAAAAGAACAAGTTAAGCTTTGGCCATTAAAGTCANCATTTGTGGCTACAAATGGTAAACTGTCAGTAAAGTTTGCAATGATTAAATTATGTACACTCACAAGTAACATCAGACTGTGTTTCCAAAATGGATGCATGTTTCATCATATATGAGTCAGCAACAGTGTTAGTACTTCTGAAGTATCTTATACATTTTGTTCTATATATTTAAAAACTATCTATAATGTCTTTTCCCTCCAGCTCCATTGCGTAACATTTAGTGCTGCTAGAACAAAATGCTGGAGATTGGAAAACCTGAAAAGAATAGTTTATTTTTCCACAGTTCTGGATGCTTGGAGCTCTAAGATCAAGGGGCTGGCAATTTCAGTTGTCTGATCCTACATGGTAGAAAGCAGAAAGCAATGAACTCCATCCAAGCCCCAGGGCACTAATCTGATTTACCTCTCAAAGGGCATCCCTCTAAAACTCTTTCAAGAGACACTAAGTTTCATTATGACTCGGGGAGCAGTCAAAACTTTCAAACCATACCCCCCCTAAGACTTTCTCCCTGCTCCTTGATACAATTTCAATTGTTTTAAAATAATGGCTTTGTTAATTCTTTAAGAACTTCATACAATGTATTTTGATAATATTCACCCCTTCTCGCATCCTTCCAAATTCACCTTCACTTCCTAACCACACACTTCAACTCCTCCTCCTCTTCTTCGCCTCCTCCTTGATTGAGTCTAGTTTGTGCTGTCTAAGTACTCTTGGGAATGGGGCCTGGTCTATCTTCTAGGAGTCACACCATTATTAGAGACAATTGACTTTCTATCTCCCAGAAGCTACTAAAGGCCATTGGTTCTTCAGCTGGTGTTGTGACTTTATGACCTCCACCCAGCATGAGGGAGNTTGTCCTGCCTAAGTGTGTGCAGGTTCTGGATACACTGTCACAATCATTGCGGGTTCATAAGTGCAACTTTCCTGTTTGTGTCTGGAAGACAGTTTCCTTGAAGTTATCCACCACTTCCGGCTCTTACAGTCTTTCTGCCTTCTTTTCCATGATGATGGCTGAACCTTGTGAGGAGGGCAGTGATGTGTAACAACTATTTATGGGTGAGTACTTCACTGTTTTATGTTCTGCACTTTTACCAGTTGAGGGTCTCTTTCTTGCCATCTACTGTAAGAAGGAGCTTCTCTGAAAAGGACTGAGAAAGCCTTCCTTGCTTAGGACTAATTTAAATAGCTATAGATGTTTGGAGTTCACCCTTGGATTGGTTGTGTCTTTTCTAGAAGATAGGATTTTAAAGCCCTTCTTATCTTCCAGGTGTCACTATCTTCCACTTTGACAGTGTTCTAGGAGCCTCACAAAAGTTAGTAATAAGTGATTTTTTTGGGGATAAGCCATCATCCATCACTTATTCTCAGCATTCTGGGCGGATATGATTCTCATAAATTCATCACCATTCAGTGCAAAGATAGGCTTCCCTGGTTGGGCAGAGAGTACCCTTTGTCCAAGGATATAAGCAGAGATAGTTAGAAAGCTATGTTTAATTACCTGAATATCAGTAGTAATTTCTCTCATAAAGCCTAGGACTCTACTCCTACAAGACATAGTTCAAACTTTCTAACTTGTTTGTACTGAGCTTCCAAAAAGCTACTAGGGCAGCTTAAGTTCCTGTTCCCTTGTCTTGGTCCAGAAATCCCTGACCTTCATTCAGTTTCCTCTCTTTTTTTAAAAAAATTTTTATTTATTTATTTATTTATTTATTTATTTATTTATTTATTTATTAAAAAGATCTTCCACTCCTTTTACATACCAGCCTCAGATCCCCTTCTCCTCCCTCCTCCCACCCCACCAGCTCCCCCCCTCAACCCACCCCCATTCCCACCTTTTCTAAAACAAGGTGTCCCATGGTGAGTCCCCAGAGTCTGGCACTCTCAGCCAAGGCAGGACAAGACACTCCTCCCTGCGCCAAGACTGTGCCAGGTGTCCCACCTCAGGCACTGGGCTCCAAAAAGTCAGCCCCTGCACCAGGGACGGATCCTGATAGCCAGAACCTGGAAACAACACAGTTTCCTCTCTAATAGAGCTCTGAGTATCTATAGCCACTTCCTTACTGATAAGGGGTAGTCTTTAGTTGTGACATAATTTCTTTGGTAGACCTAAGAAAAACGGTTATTTTTCAATTTGTGCCACTATTTTTTCTAACTTGGGAGGATGGAAGTGATTTTGAAGTTCTCCATAAGCTAAACTGGAAACTCNAAATCTAATTACATAATTTTGCATAAAATGCAGAGCTAGCTATGGTTCCTCACTTTGACGACCTCCACAATTAAAGAGGAATATATTCTCTGCTTTGGATTAACACAAGGCATTTCTTTAATATAGAATTGATTCTATATTTCATATATAGAATCTATATTTCAAATATTCTATATTTCTACAATTTCACTGTAGGTCATTTTTTATCAAACCCTTCAGCTGGCTCTCTGCTGAGCTCCATGTTCCAACCAGCAAAGTTCATGTTGTCTATGCTCAGTTTAANAAGAATGAATTTTGCTTCAACTTTGCTGGCGCATATTTTTTTTTGGGCAGGTTGTGGATTGGTAATATGTACCAAGTTAGTAGAAATCTGGGATCATGGGATTTTAAAATTGCTAATATTTGGTATAAAATTTACCTGTATTTTATTTTAAATGTCTACCCATTGGTGAGTTTCTTTACTTTTCTTAGCCTTCCCAACTTACTTTTTAAAAAAGTTATCATTTTTTTTAAAGTTGGAGAATGGGGATAATAATATTTTATCCTAAAAAGCTGTTTTCCAGATGAAGTGAATTGTACATCCATGGCTAAGCAGGATGCTGAGAACATCAGGAGCTATAGGGCATCTTTGTTACCATGCCCAGGCTTAAGAGATTTCTAAAATCAGTGAGATGAACTCTAGAATAAGACAGTATTCTTCCCATAGTGGTGGGAAAAAAGGAATTTGCATTGGTTGAGAGTTAATTTACTGAATACTAAGATCCCACGCATGTTCAAGTGTTTTATTTAATTNGAAAAATTCATCATTGATGTTCTGTTTATATATGAGGTGTCAAGTTTAAATACTAGTTTAATAGTGGTNGTATTAGTTCACTAAAGTCATTAATGGTTATCAGGGAATATTAATTAGTTTAAAACACTTTCAAGTTTTATCTATATTCTGTCCATATTTGTAATATAATTCATTGGTCTTTAAAATTATTAATTTTTAAATTCTATTTTTTCATTATGTCTCTATGTTTTGGATTACTATATAATTATACCATTTCCTCCCTTGCCTACCCTCCCTTTAAACACTCCCATCACTCCCATATGTATCTCCTTTGCTTTCCTTCAAAATTATGGCCTCTTTTTTATTGGTTGTTTTTACAGGCATGTATATATATGCATATACTTATATATTCTGAAATACATAAAAATAACCTGCTCAGTTGGTTTGATTTTATTTGTATGTATGTTTTAAGGCATGATCATTTGGTAATTTTAAAAGATTTATTTATTTTTATTTTGCGTTTATGAGTGTTACCTGCTTTCATGTATGTATGTGTACCAAAGCCATGCCTGGTGCCAGAAGAAGGTACACGATACCCTGGAATTTGAGTCAAAGATGGCTTTGAGTTGCCATATGGGTTCCAGGAACCAAACTTGGGTCCTCTGCAAGAGCAGGAAGTGTTCTTAACTGGGAAGTCATCTCTTCAGCCCCCAAGGTCCTTGAATTCCTTGAAAATACACAAACCTTTTCATTCTGAAGTATCAGGAATGCTTTGTACTGACTAGATAATCTTATTTTTCTTTTAGTTAAAATTAAACAGGATTTAATGGCCACATGTTCAGTGGTTTAGAATTAAGGACACTGAAGTTAACTACTTGGAGTTGAAAAGAATCAACACTCTGGATAGAATATGGGCTATCTACTTAGCCAGAGTTCAAACCATTCCCCAATGTTCCACACAGAGCCTGTGTTGTTCATCTCTGTTACCTGCTCAGAACTTGGGTTTTTAGCTTCTACTTTGGTGTATTTATTGTTCTTATTTTTTTCCAGCTACTAAAGTTAACTTCTTAATTTTTTTTAAACAGTATATGTTTTCAACAGAGGAAAAAAAGTGTGACATAAAAAGGTATTGAATTCCCAGAAACATTGATCTGGTTTCCTAATGACTAGGGAGTCTGACAAAAGGAGCAGAGAATATAAATCCTTGGGGTCGAAAGGAATCAGTTGTGATGTTGTAAGAGCTAAAGACAGGAACATGTAAGTGGTACATCCTGAGTCAATGAACGCTAAGGGAAAGTTCTAAAGGAAATAAACCACTTTGTGAAGTCAGATCAATCCTTAGTTANATACATCAAGNGGGTTGAATTTGGAATTGTAATGATTTGATGCAGGAGAAATACATCCATGCACCTTGCTGGATAGCATCTTTATGTGGCTGAGAACAAAAGGTAAAAATCACAGATTTAGTACAGAAATGTCTGGCTTTTGGGATTGGGAATAAATTAAGCACATTATCTTGTACTTTGTATTATGTATAATGAATATATACCAATGAAAGTATGTTGTGATACAGGTCTTAAGACCAAAGCAGTATAGATTTAGGTAATAGTTTTGTTAAAAACAATCCAGTATGGTAAAATGTATTTACATTGCTTTGTTTTGAATTTGCTAACCTTTGATAATCTCTTTTAGCATTCTTTGTTCATTCATTTGACATTGTGACTAATTGATATATTGACACAGTATCAATTTGATATTCTGGGCTGACATATTTACTCATAATTTTGAATATATTTTTACTATGGCGATTTAAATTAGAAATGTCCCCCATAGGCTCAAGTATTTGAATATGTAGTTTCTGGTTGGCAGTGATGTTTGGTGGAGGTTATGGAACCTTTAGGAGGTGTAACTTTGCTGCAGGAAGCAAATAACTAGGAATAGGCCTTCTGAGTTTATAGTCTTGTCACACTTTCAGTTACCCCTTCACTCTGTATGCTTTCTCTGTGTGGATGCCTGATGCTTGCTGCCATGACTGCCTGCCATCATGGCCTCATATCCCTCTGGAAATGTAAATCCAAATAAAATTTTTGCTTTTGGTCATGATATTTTATCACAGCCATGAAGCGTCAGTGTAATTAATCTTTATCAACAAAAAATTGGGAGTCAAATATTGGGGTAAGAACCTGAAAGATCAGAGAAG
>LZPO01008588.1:26601-39959 GCA_001675575.1 Neotoma lepida | reverse complement strand
ATATACTGCCAGGTCCAGCTGCTGCCTGTAGCCAGATTTGCAAAGCAGAGCCTGGGGTGCTGCAGGAGCACCTTTGAACTTGGAGATCAGCAATAGCTCTGTTTATCAGATAAGTTCTGTTTTCAGGTACATTAGGAACATTACAATAGGAATTTTCAGTAAATGTCTGATGTTTTCCTAATTAAAAAGCAATTAAATTAAACAAAAATCTCACTGGGCATTAAGAGTCCCTCATGTGCATTGACCTGGAAAATCTCTAAGGTTTTCAGTTTTATTATTCTCAAAAGTAAGTGTAGTCCTTGAATTTGATGCATACATGTTAAAAGTATATTTTATTTATGCGTTGCTTACTGTTTTGGCCTCCATGGCGTAGTGCTGAAGTCCTTCCTGTGGAAACAGCTACCCTACTCTTTGCTGTCCAGATTTTTTTGTGGCTGATTTATATTAAATCTTGACTGTTTAGAATTTTCAGTTGTGCATAATGGTTTTATTTTCAAGTTTCTGAATGGTGTTTTTTTTTTTAAAGATTATTAATCTTGTATTTGCAAAGTAAGCTATGCTACAATGTAAATATAGAGGTTTTATTAAGAAGTTTTGTTATGTAACATTTTTGGTAATTATTTTGTAAAGTGAATAATGTATATTTCCAATGTTTGACATTTCATATACTGTATAACACACAATTTAATAATTGGTTTGTATATGATGTGTGAAGATACCTNAATATAAAATAGAGATTTTAATGTCCATAAGAACTTACTGATTGCTTGGTAGAAGAGTGAATGATTTAGGATGATGGGATCAAAGATTTAGATGTTAATTTACAATTTGCCACAGTTCCACATATCATATGTGAATAACCAATTTTATATTTAGGCAAAATGTATTTATGGTCAGAGGCAGGGACTTTACCCCAGAGTTGTTTCAGTCAAAAGAGAATAAACCATGGAACTGGCAACTAAATGAAGTGGATAGAAAAGGATACACATTGCATTTGTCTGTATGAGACACTTGAGGGTAGGTGTGAAGGAAGTGTTAAAATTAGTCAGTAAATATTTATAGGAAATGGAGCCATTTATAGTAAAAATTATACAGAGTACTCAATGACTGTGTAAAATCATGACTCTTGAAAGAATATGATGTCTGTCCTACTACAATCCAAGAAAAACCAAGAATTAATTGACCAGATCCTTCTTAGGTGAGTCACTGATAATTGTATAATGAATTATGACTTAAAAATTAAGCCACATGAAAAATAAAAATTTAACCATTCCAAGTTTTCTAACTATTTTTTTCTGTAGAAATATAAACATGCTATGTAAACACCAATACCCAGCCATAGAAACTGATAATTAACAGCTCATCTACTGTAAAACTTAAGAAAAAGGAAATTCATGCCATGTATGACATGCTACTAAAAATGAATACTCTATCATAAGCTCAGGATATAATGATAAGCATTTTTGTGCTTGTTGATTTTTAAAAGTACTATTGCAGATTTTGAATGCTCAAAAGACCAAATGGTTAGACATTATTATTTATCATAACAGTGAGTCAAATGTTTTTAAATCAGTATTTTTCATCACTTTTATCTACCCCTGCCTATCAAATTAAAAATAAATACATATTATATTTATTACAGTAGGTGATAAAAAAACAAAACAACTCCATAGAACTCTGCAATCTCAGTGTGGGCTCATTTTTGGTGTTTGAATCAGAATTAAGTAAGAAATAACCTTTAATTTCTATTTGCTGTAGTCCTTAAAAATTCAAGCTTTTGCAAAAAAAAGAATATTATGTTACTGATATTAAATAAGCAAACATATAGTGCTTCTGGGCTGAATTGCTTAGTTGTTTATTCTACTATTAATATGGGATTCAAACATTCTTTGTTTTTTATTTCATTTCATTTATGTATTTATTTATCTAACTATTGTAATCTAGACTAAGATGACTAAATATCTTGGATTTAGAATTAAGGAAATTTAGGTGAAAGTATTATGAATATTTTTAAGGGAAAATGTTAAAGTTAATAAAAATGTGTAAGTGAACAGAAAATGTGATTTTATGTTCTACGTTCTGTGTTATGGCTTACTTTATATTATACATTCAAAGATGAATAAAATAATTTAAAAAAATATCCAAGCTACTGCCTTCAAGCCTCATCTCTTGGTAGTTGATTGACTGGGTTTTTCTACCTCCGTTACTAAAAATGGCTATTGAAAAAGGATCAGTCTTTGAGACTGAAAAGGGATTTTTGTTTGTTTATGTTACTGAAGAATGGGGGAAAAGCGTGTACGTATATAAACAGCAAATACTCAAGCTGAACTTGAGGTCTTAGGTGAAATTTACAATGCGCATCATGACAGGGGCAAGCAGGAAAAAACATTTGGTGAAGAAAAAGTAGGAACTTTTATATTGCTGAAAATTTACGGAGTTTTCTGAGAAGATTGGGCTTATGAGGAAAAGTCTGGGTAAAATTTCAGGATTTAAGAGAATACCAATAAAGTGAAGATTGACATTAACCAGACCTGGCTATAAATACCACACAAAGAGACCAAACAAGTCCTCCCTTGACAGCCCTGACCACCTCTCCTTCAGACGGAACCTACAAGGAACAGCAGTGCTATGAAACCCGTGTTCTTTTAGGAGCAGCGAAACTTAATATGCTAGTTGGAGACTCCAGTTTCGGGATGATTTCAGTCTGTGTATTTATTGTTGCCGTAAGTCTCTGAAACTGTNCAGCATCATGGCGCAGAGGAGAATCTGCCCTGTCAGCGTTCANTCAGCTCCTCCATCTTCTTATCAGTCAGACTGATATCACTTCCTGCTTCTTAACATCATTTTGATTGGAGGAGGAAGTCACTTTTATGCTTAAGAAAAACTTCTAGTTGTCTGTACTGAGAAAAAGAAAAATACCAATGTGGGTGTAAACATACTTCTTTCTTCCCCTTTTTTTTTATACACTGCTTGGAAAACCATAGTACGTGCAGGTGGTTCTACATTGCTGGTATTGACTTACATNTTTTAATTCTCCCTAATATTTTAAAATATCATTATACTAGTTGAAATTTCATAATCTGTAACTGTTACAAATACTGACAAATCTAATTACATATTTTCCTATTTACTGGTCAGTATTGCAACAATGATTTTAAGAGTACCTATTTTGAATTATTCTTTTTTTAACAAAAGAAAAAACAACTTTTATTGTCAAAGTTTGAAACTATCAAGTTTGGAACAAAATGAATGAAGTACTGGTTAATACAGAAAAGTATAAAAGCAAATATCTTATCCAGAAACGGCACTAATTCGAACAAAGAAATGATAAGTACTTGAGTGATAAAAACTCCCATGGAGATTTCCCAAGACTCCATGTGCAAATTCTGCTCTGGAGGGTGTGATGTGTAGTTCTTATAAACATGTGTTGTAAATAAAATTTTAATACCAAAATGCAGATTTTTAGAACATTCTGAAATGTGTGATATTTTTAAAAAATCAATTCATAATAATTAAGAAAGAGAGTTAATTAAGTTTCCTGGATTTTCCCAACTCTAAGATGTAATAATTTCTCTCCTTTGTGCATCCGAATTATCCATCATTTATATAGCAAGATAGCAGAGTTCAACAGAATTATTAATTAAATCTCTGAGGATACTATCTNTAAATGATCAAATCAATATGATCAACTTACNACAGCAATACTTCAACATTTTATTTGAAAATAATTATCTGTAATGCAGAGTGNTTAAAAGTTTTCAATTTTGTTTAAATTGTTTGACTTGGTTAACTATATATTCAAATAATTGATCAAATACTTGCTATTTGAGAGGAAAATGCTGGTTACACATGCTTTAAAATCATGTTTGAAGACAGTGATACTATTCTCTGTAACTTTTTAAATTACAGTAATTTTCTGAAATGAACAGTTTTTTTTGGTAATGCATAAATGAGATGTGTCAATTTTATTGGTCTTTGAAAAGACAAATATTGTTTTTAAAGGAAAATATACCATTATATACAATTGATTAATACATTTAAATTAACTTTAATGTAACCTTCAACACTTTGTCCTCTGTACAGTACNGGGTTGATGCACTACATACACTATTTTTCAATGTTGTGTTCCAAGCAAAGCAGCAACAATATGTCAGTGNGAATATTGAAAAAGGAGCCTGTATAACAGAGAGTTTGAACCTCCTTTTACAAAGATGAGCAAATGCGTTCATCCAAATTGAATGGAATTCATTCATCAATATTTCATTCTTTCCCTGGCAACTCACCCTTTCCTACTCTTTCTACTTTCTCTGATTCACTTGCTGCCAAGGGCATGCTCTTTTTTCTCCCTATGAATCAAACTTTTCTTCCTGTTATCCTACAAAGTATTCCTGAGCCAATTTACCCAGTTCATGATGGACTAACGAATAACTTTCTTTTGACCTTTATTAGCCCATATTAATTCCATATTCTCTTTGAATCTTTTAAGTGACCTTCAGTAAGAGATGGCAGCCTTTTTTTTTTAAATTTATTTACCCAGGACCTGCCTCACAACAAGTTTTAAGGTGTATATGAATCAACAAACAAACATATTTGTGCTGCCGTGGTCTTAATTTCAAAGAGGAATTTGCTCTCTCACGCAGATGCTGTTGTCGTACTGTTCCCAAAGCATCTGCCAGCATCCAGATCCAATGTAAAGAAGATGAGCTACCCAGAGTGGTGATTTTTCAGCTTACCTCCATGGAATGCTTAGAGATATCAAATCGTTGTTTTGTAGGAGGAAGGAAGGTGAGATGCTCAGTAGACTGAGTGACACACTGAAATCAGTAAAATATTTTGAAGACAGGACTGTGCACTTAAGGCAGACTTGAAATTTGCGTATTCCAGCAGAGAATAATNATTTTATTTAAATTAAAATCTTCATGACGAGAGAGTCATCTGCTTTCCTTGATTCTCCAGTGTNTAGCTATCATGATAGCTGCCCAGTTGATGTTTGTTTTATGACAGATTGGTTAGCNTCTTGAGTATGCACAGTGGTGGCTTCTCCTAATAGCGCAAAGCTTAGTCTTTCGTGCTTGACGTCTTGTTTTATGTTTCTGCATTAATTTTAAACTTGTAAACTTCCTGGGAGTTCAAGGTAAAGTGAATTAGCATGCCTTGAAGCTTCATGTTTAAAATGGGCTTGGATAGAGAAGATACATGAGAGTTTTCATGCTCAAAATAAAATGACCTTTGGAACCATATTTCTGCACCATCACCTCCTCATGTGGCTATTGTTTTCTTTCCTTAGAAGCCTGCATCCAAAGAAATCCATAGTCTGAAAAGTCACAGAAAATGAAGGCCCAGAGCCATCCAGAATAACATTTTATAGAATAAAAATTACCGATGTTCTCAATGAGTTGTTCAAATAAAATTTTATATAAAAAAGTGTTTTCTTCTTCCTGCCAAATTATTTGAATCACAAAGAAGCACAAAGATGAGATTCTCCACTTCTGTATAAATAAAACAACATGATGTCATAAAACTGTATGCAGCAAAGTTTAGCCATGTTAATTGAAATGCATTTATTGAAGTACAATGATAAAAATGTATGGGAATTTCACAGTGAGAGGCATTGTTTCCTATTTTAATTAAAAATTAATAAAAATATAANCTATTAAAAACATCTTTATTAAATTTTTTGAAAGAAGTACATCAATTCCAAGGAGAATTATGTATGATTAGAAAAAAAATGCTTATTAAATTTCCTGTGATAGACATTGCAACAAGTATGTAAAGGACACAGGGAGAGAGGAAAACACAATTAAGTGTTATTGTCTAATTGTATAACATAGTAGTATCCCAAGAGTGTATATTCAAGACTTCACTAAACTGAATTTTAATATATAAAATCTTATCCACTTAAACAGGCAAGGGCAAAGGTGTTGAATGTATTTCCACAATTTGTTGTTCAATCCATGACATTGGCCAATATGAAGAAATCCAAATATTTGTTAAGTTGGGAGAACATATGATGTAAAATAGTAGGTAAAGTGTTTGCATTTCATTTAATAACTTGACCAAGGTCTGGTGCAGCCTATTGTGCCCAAGAACAATGGCAAAGTATGCAGTAGTTGTGCTTATTTTCTCAATATTGCAATGGGTTTTATTTTATTCCACAGCACAGAAATGAATGTGGATATTCTCTTAATCACAACTATGTGTATGGACTGATCTTTCAGTTTCTGACTGTGCAATAATATTTGTGAAAATAGTGAGTTTTGAAGCTTCCAATACTTTCATGGTAGTCAACTCTTCCATGGCAAGATGTTAATATACATATTTCAAAAGGGAGAGAAGGTTTTTCTGTTTTCAGAAAAAGATAATGTCTTAACCAACTTTAACCCTGGCATGATATGGATTCCCCACTACATATATCATACTACTGTTTGGATTCANTCAAAGATGATTTTTTTTTTCAGTGTAATACTGGAAGAGTGCAATTTTACTTGCTTAAAACTGTAGAAAAAATGTCAGCATTCAAAACAGAGCTTTAAAATTTGTCTTGAAATAAATGGAACATATATTTGCTGTTTTGATACTTTGGTAGAGACAGGATGATTTGGCTAATTTTAGAAGTTGACATTGCTGAGCACAGAATGGATAAAATATATGTTTCAACACTGTTTTCAAAAGAATGATAATTTGCAGTGGATGAGGAACTGTTCATCAACTAATTCCAACTTGAAAATTTAACAATTAAGGTTTGATAGCAGATGTTAGATAATGCCAGCAATTCAACCTTGAAACTGTTCCCTGCCTCTTCTGCTTTCGTNTTCCAGATAAGTTAAATTGAAGAGCATCATGAAATTGCAGGATGAGTTNTTTAACAATCTGTTATCATTTGCAATTGTTCTATGTAACACAGAATTGTTTTTATATCATGAAAGACAAAATAAAACATATTCAAGCTTCTATATGCTGCCATCTCTCATTTAAACCTCTACTTAGAGATTTTTGTTTTAAAAATAACCATTCTGTTTTCTTCCATTGCCTAGAAAGAAATATTAAGAAATAAATGCATATAAATAAAATACTTATGTGCTTAATACTTAGAGTTCTATGCCATTTTTTAAAAGGAAAAGATTTAGCTGGTAAATATACTTGAAATGAAGGTTCTAGAGGTTCTATTTTAAGTACTAATGTGAAGGATACACCTTTGATGTCCTTGTTTAAAATATGGTGATTGTAGTAGCTGACTTCAAGAGTTGTCGTAACAATTAAGGACAATATGTGAAATGTTTACAGATAATTTATGAAGCCATGTTGAGATACTTAGCCAAGTGTTTGTGCTGGAATGATCATGCCATAAATTCCATCATTATTGCTTTAGGATGTGTCCTCTTCTTGAGGAAGAATTCTGTGAGCATAGAAGAGCATCTGGCTATCTCCACTGTCATGGCCCCAACGCTGGTATTGCTTAACTCATATTTGTGCTACAATTCCACCTGGGTACCTGCCATGGTGAACTCTGGACCTAGGCTGTTCATGTAAACATGATTGAGCTTTTCTTTTTTGTTCAGTTTCCTGTAGGAAACTACCACCAGACTGCAGATTAAGATCCTCCCTTCAGCTTAAAGTAGTGCAATCAGTCTTTAGTGAACCCAGTCCAGGAGTTTGGTTCTTCCTCTGATAAATGCTTACACGCTCATCCTATTGCTTCAGTGTTTGTAAGGAACATTCCTGTGATCAATAAACTGGCTGCTCAGTGATCCAAGTTCAGCTGTCAGCATCATCCTTTGTTTTAAAGGCGGAGATAGCTGTTTAAAAGGCACCTGACAGCTGACTTTTGTTCTAGCAATAAAAACACGATTTAAAATTTTCATTCTACAAGCCATGTGTGATACCAGTAAGAGCAGAAGTTTACACATCCTCATTAAGTAAACACTACATGAGGAATGAAAAGGAATGGAGTGTGTGACCTTGAGGTGCTAGCTTGCATTTTTAAAAATTATAAACTTTAGTAAATGAGCTACCGAGTATGAAATGAATTCTTTTTATATTTTCAATGTTTAAAACTGATTTGCAGATAAAAGGACTCTTCTTTCGTCTTCCCTTTAAAGAAAGAAAAGACGTGGTGGTTAATGTTACAGTACATCAGTGGGGGTCTCTGTTCTCTTCACAATATATCATATGTCAAAACTTCTCTCTCTAGAATAACAAAAGTGACCTTTCGGTGCCACAGGCTCCAACTGACCTTTTAGTAGCCATAACAGTGGCAAAGAAACAATAAAGATACATCAAGCAAGGGTTACTTTGTGCCACTGGGATGTTCAGGAAGTGAACCAAAATACTTTACAGAATTTTCTCAACTGGATTGTAAGTGCAGATTAACAAAGGGGCTTTCTGTGAAAAGCAGCATTGTGACCTTGGAGTGGTATTTGACCATTGCAGTTGACAGAAAGCTTACAGAAGTCCATACTTTAGAGAGTGTCATTTTCAGAATATACTTGAGTGAGTGATGTAAATATCAACATTTTGAAGGCTACATTTATAGCTTTAAGTGAATTTATTAATGGAAAATAAAATTTAAACACAAGAGTACTGTGCTTTAATTCAGATATATGCAANAGAGAATAATAGTTTTTTTATTTGACTCTCTCCCATTAATTAAAATGTTAACATCATCTTGTCACAGAGGACCTATTTCTTTTCAAAGGATTTGGAACCACACACTGGCTGATGTTTGAAATCCTGTATCTNTATGATTTATCTATAGGGCACCGTTTGAACATTTATTATCTTTGCTGTCCAGAACTTCTAATTTTGTTTATGTTTTTCATGAAGTGTAGAATCACAATTATGAATTTATATAAACCCGGGCTCAGTAGTTAAATAAGATGAAAGACCTGAATTACTTCAGTACATTCCAGTGAGAGTGAATTGGGGTTCTGGTTACAGTGAGACTGCTCTGAGCAGCAAAGTTGTTCCAGGGTCTGGGGAGGGGGCAGCTGGGTCTGGTGAGGGGAATCCAGACTACCAAAGAACAGTGAATTCCCTTCTCCAAAGTAAGCCTCAGATTTACTTATTTATGTGTAGTTTGTTGACTGATTGGCACTTGCAGTTAATATTTTCTTAGTTATTTTGCTATGGTCTTTAAGACATAGGATTTTTATTCATTTTTGAGAACTTCATTCAATGTATTTTGATCATATTCATTACCAACTCCTCCCAGCTCCCGGCTCTCCATTCTCTTCTCCCTACCCACCCAACTTTGAGTTTTCGTCTTCTACCTTAAACAACAATAACAGCAACTCATTGAGTCCNATTTATGTTGACCAGCTACTCTTTGCAGGGAGGGAGGGCTCTACCCNGGAGTGTGATTGACCTACCAGGGGTCACACCACTGAAAACGGATTCTCCCTCTCACAGCAGCTCTTGAATGCCAATAGCACCTCAGTCAGAAGTGAGCTTTCACAGCCCCCTCCCTCTCTTCAGTGTTGGGATTCTGTCTGGCTCGAGCTTGTGCAGCCCTTGTGCACACTGTCATATCGCTGTAGGTTCATATGTGCACCTTCCCTGATGTGTTGAGAACACCGGTTACTTGATGTTATCCACTACTGTCAGTGCTTACAATCTTCTTTTAAGATTACTGAGCCAAGTAGGGAGGAATATGATATGTACATCCCATTCAGCATTGAAAACTCCATTTCTTATTGCTTTTGTAGATCAATTGAAGGTCCTGGTGTTAATTCCATCTGCTTCAAGTAGAAGCTTCTCTAAAGAGATGGACAGATCAATGGGTATTTTGCTATAGTCTTTTATTGCTTTTTTTCTTAGCTCTGTATTTTTTTTTAGATAGAAGCAGTCTCAAAATCTATAGCAAATTATTTTAGAATCCAAGTAATGAAATGATTCTTTTTTAAGAGGTTGTACTCATGATAAAGTTGTACTCATGGTGAGGTTGTACTTATAGTAAGGTTGTACTTATGGTGAGGTTATACTCATGCTGAGGTTGTACTCATGCTGAGGTTGTACTCACCCAGAGACCTAAGATAGAACCAAATATGACTGGAGGAGAAAGAATGTCAATATAATGATGCCTAATGATAGTCTACTATACTTACAGGTTGGTGCCTAGCCCAATTATCATCAGAGAGGCTTTGTCCAGCAATTGATGGAAACAGATGTAGATTCGCAGCCAAACATTAGGCAGGGCTTGGGGCATCCCTCAGAAAAGGGGTGAAAGGATTGTAGGAGCCATAGGGGTTAAGGACATCACAAGAAAACTCACAAAATCAACTAACCTGGGCTCATAGGGCCTCATAGACACTGAACCGACAACCAGGAAGCCTGCATGGGACTGACCTAGGTCCTCTGCATATATGTTACAGTTGTGTAGCTTGGTCCTTTTGTGGGACTCCTAACAGTGGGAATAGGNGCTGTCTCCTACTCTTTTACTTGCTTTTGGGACCCTACTCCTCATACTTGGTCTCCTTGCCCAGCCTTAATATATGGGGAGGTGCCTAGTCTTACTACAATTTGATATGCCATGTTTTGTTAATATTAATGGGAGACCTGCCCTTTCCTGAACAGAAACAGAGGAGGAATGGATTAGGAGTGGTAACAGAAGGGTGGGGTAGGGGGAGGGATTGGGAGGAGACTAAGGAGGAGAAACTGACCATATAGTAAAATAAAAAAATTAAAAAATAAGAAGTTGTACTCATTTTTTGTATAGATAACTTGTCCTTTTTAAAGCACTGCTTATGCTAAAACACATTTTAAAGTTGGTGTTTTTCCTCTCTCTCTCTCTTTCTCTCTCTCTCTCTTTCCCTGTCTGTCTTGCTGCTTAAGATTGAAACCAGTGTGTTGGTGTGTTGTGCATTCTGGGAGGTACCATACCAATGAGCTATTTCCCANCTGGAGCCTTTCACAGTAAATATTAGCTTAAAAAAATAGCTCTCCTGATGCTGGAGGTTTCTATGCATGCTGTCAGAGGAGAGAAATGATAATCAATTTTACCCAAATGTGACCCCTATGAGTGACTATAATGATTGGCCTGAGAATATATGCCACTAGTGTAATAGTGAGACAAAAACCATGGGAGTAAAAACTACTTTCTGATTGGATTTAAGGTGGGTTCTACAAGATGAAATCATGTCTGGTACCAATATTAGGCCAAGAAACTATAGTTAGACAGGATATAGGCCTTAGGAGAGACCCAATTACTATAATTCTTCTAAATGAATATATTAAGCCAATTCTCAGTGACTTATCATCATACTCATAGATTAAAGCCATTCTCAACCCTCATGAAAGAAGTTTCTGTTTGTAGTAGATATGATTAACACAGAGACCTGCAACTGGCTAAAGTGAAGAGCACGAGACTGCCTATAGGGAGCATATATAGCATATTCCCTCTTCCAAAGTTTGAGAAGTGTGTGGAAGAGGGGGCAGAAAGAGTAGAGGAACCAGAGATGGTGGATGAATACAAGGACACTTATATTCTGGACGTATGAATTCATAGCAATTGTGAGAGCATGCAGAGCATCTGTGCAAGCCCAAATCAGACCAAACCCCAGCATGAAGAGGGTATTTGGGCATGAAGTTCCACATATTACCAAGAAGCTACTGGCAATTATTAGCTTCATGGAGAAGAAGGGCCAGTTTTCTTCAAGAGTGTAGCCCTCTATAAAGCTACTACACTACATCTAAGCCCCCATAACCAAGACTATTGGTCAGTAAACATTGAGCTTGATGTATGCAGAAAAAGACACAGGCTGAGTGGGATGGAGAGGTGGGTGGATCTGGGATTAGTTGGAGAAAATATGGTAGATATGATAAAAACTCATTTTCAAAGAATTAATAAAAATAAAATTAGTTTTTAGTTACTTATATTTATTTAAATTATTTTAAAACAATATAATTCTTTCTTAGGTCTTTACTTTTAGTAATTAATATTTGAGTTTCAGTTAACAGAAAATTCCAATAAATCATTTTTGGCAACTAGCCTGTAGCTTCCCTCATTTACTTAAGAATATTCTATTAAATATACAGTATGCTCCATGCACAGAACTTGGCCTTAGAAACAACAATATCAACAAAATGAATAAATAGAGACAGCCTGCAGAAATAGCAAATCTTTTTGAACTATGTTTTCACTTTTCCATCTATNTATGATCTGGTAAAATGATTGGTNGCTTGAAAAAACTTTTTATTAAAATACCTATTGTGGCTGGGNTAGGGTTGGAGACAGGGAAGATAATGGCACAAAAGCTGAGAAGAACNAATTTTAAAGGCAATGCTAGTGTCTCTATCTCCAGGTTGCCTCTTCCACTGTCACNCCAAAGAGAACCCCCATCTTTCTTCTCCACTGGTCCTTTTAGGATTTAGATGTTGACACAACCTTATCCTAGCTGGATATTCTTCTTTTCAGTGAGTATAAGGTACTTTCAAGACACTCACTGCAGCTATAACTCACTGAATGTTAGTAGTACATGCTACTATGGATTACTTATTGNTATTAAGTGTTTGCCCTAAATCTGCAATTAGGATTTAATCCTTCAAGTAAGGATTTTCTGTTTGGCATTTTGTATACCCAGGGAAGTCAAATGTTCNAAGTGTTATTACAATAAGACTTTCCAATATANATATTCTACCTCCACATATATTAATATATTAACAAATAATCTTGCATTATTGAACAGCACATATGATCATAAAAAAGAGTTAAATGAGTGAATAGCAATATGTCAAAATCCTCAAGTGACAAAAATAAGGAAACCTTTCACATCAATGAAGATATGATGCATACAACTAAGTAATGAATTCTTGGTTAGGAGGGAATTTTAAGTGGCTGGAACACTATAAACAGTTCTCTTCCTAAAAATATCAGAAGGCTTGATAAGACACTCTTGCAACAGATGCAAAAGCCTTTAAGAGCATAGTTTTCTAAATGGTATTTCTTGGAAAGAAAACTCGATGGAAGAAGAATATACAATGTGAAGGACAAAGAGAAAGAATCAGGGAGAAAGGTAAGCAGAGCCTCAGAGAAATAGGAGACCATAAATCATATCAATATATATATATTACGTGATTCTCAGAAAAGAAGGAGAGGCAAGAGCATAGAAAGAAGACAAAGGGGGTTGGAGGGATGACTTAGTGGGTAAGAATAGTGTTCAAGCTTGAGAACATTAGTTCAGATCTCAGCACCTATACTGAAATATGTGGATGTGGTTTTGTGTACACATGTAACCTCAGCACTGCAAGGGCCAGAGACAGGAGGCTCACTGGGCTTTGTTGGCCATTGTCCTAGATTGGACTTAGAGACACTTTNTCTCAAGGGGATAAGGCATAAAGTGATAGAACAGGACATCTGAACT
>LZPO01008587.1:43747-55642 GCA_001675575.1 Neotoma lepida | reverse complement strand
GTATAATAGATGTACACATATAGCACTGAATATGTTGAGTAATGGAAAATATATGGGAAAATATGATCTAGTGGTATTAAACTATTAAAGCAAGAGAAACTTGAACTTGTGAGGCTCTAATCATAGAATCTGGTTCTTGAATTTGCTTTTGGCATATTGGTCGATAACTTTGACTAGTAACATACTCTAATGTGACTTGTATGTAACTGGTTATAGAAATATGTATATACTACACATGTTTAGGATAAATAATTAGTACTTAAGACTGTTTATCAGTTGACACATATTAGTTGGATGATTATCATTATGCTTTCTTATTTTGAGGAATTATTGAATCTATTATTGAAACTATTATTACTCAGTTGGAAGTTAGTTGCAAATCACAAATGAACTACAGAAAAATTTCAGAGGCAAACATTTCTTTTAAATTGGATCCTGATTCTGCTAATTTTAGGAGTTTTAGGGTCAGTGGGTAAGGTTTTATTTTTTAAATTTTATTATTTATTATTATTTTTGAGGCAAGGTCTCCTGTAGCCTGGGCTGGCTTCAAATTCCTTATGTTCTTACACCCATCTCTCAATTGCTGGGCTTATGCTTTATAAACAGTTTAGACAATATATTTTACCAAGTCAACATATCAAATACACATATCAGCATAAGGAAGTTGAGATATTTTACATCTGACTATTTAAACTCTTTAAGATCTGGGTAGTAACATTTTCTCTTGTCCCAACAACATTCTAAGTGTTGAGTAGCCTTAGCTACCAGGATTCGAGTGATGGAATAAAGTCCAAGGTAAGAGTTCCTCTTGTGGTTAGATTTTTTTCAAACCTATTTTTATTTATTAAGTATTTTTATTTAATATTCATACATACATATGATGTATTTTGACCTAATCCACCCCCATTCCCTTTTCAAGTCCTCCCCTATGTACCCTTCATGTTTCCCACCAAATTTCATATGCTTTCTGGTAAAGGAGTAGATGTCTATAGAGAAACAGTGTTTACTGGATATTAGACACTAGAATNCATTTGCACAATGAACTCACAATGGCTGGGACTGCATGCACAAGACTTGAACAAGATGAGGCCAGACAAAATTCTGTGAATCTGAGGAGATTGGACAGTTGATAGCTACTGGGAGAGGGAGAGTCACTTTTCTTCAGGAATGTAGGACTGGAGAAGATATCCATACTCTAGTGTATGAGCCCGCACTCATGCATGTAAAGGCAGTGTGAAATGGATTCAATGTATATTCAATTAGATTTTTTTTCTGGAACCTTGTACTTTCCAGAGTCCATCGCCTTACCCCTCCAAACAAACAAAACAAAACAACTAAAGATACTAAAAAGAAAATGATAAATTTTATGATGGAAAAGATATTTGTTTTTGTACAAAAGTCAGAAACTCTCTCCCTCAGTTCCAGAAACTGGGCCACAAGGCTGCAGAAGCTACAGCTGAGTCAAGGAGGCCCTTTGCTAACAACCCAGGACAGGTCTAATGGAGATGTCACCACTGTTAGGTTCTCACAACCAGCAAAACATTTCCTGCTGAGCCAGAACTCCCCACTGCTGTAATTGAAAGATTTGAAGAGTTTCTTAGAATCATTAAGTGAATGTCTATTTTCGTACTTTCTAGTCATTTCAGTTTGGATCCTGTCTAAAGAACAATGATTGTTCCTGACAAAAAGGTGGCACCCTTATTAGACTTTCCTTTTCAAGTAAGTGCTGTCCATTTTTAGTTTACAATCTTTTTGAGGACTGGAGAGATGATGCATTGGTTAAAAGCACTGGCTGCTCTTACAGCTGAATGTGGTTCAATTTCAAGTACCGCATGGTGGCTCACAACTATTTGTAACTCCAGTTCCAGGGCATTTGACACCCTTTTCTGGCCTCCTGGATGAGTGTGGTTCATAGACATACATGCAGACAACATCTCCCCCATTAAAACAACAACAATAAAATATTTTTGAAAATGCTTTAGATTTTACTTTAAAAAATCATGGGGCATGATTTTTGTTTTTATTTAAATTGCCCAGATTGTATGATTTTTTTTGTGTGTGGATTTTATTTTTAACATTTATTTATTTATTTATTCTTCGCTCATATAGTACATTCCAATCACAGTTCCCCTCTCTCCTCTCCCCACTGTCTCTCTCTCTGCTCTCCCCCAGATCCACTCCTCTTCTGTTTCTCCTCAGAAAAGGGCAGGCCTCCCAGTGATATCAACCAAACATGGCATATCAAGTTGCCATAAGACTAGGAACCTCCCCTCATATTAAGGCTGGACTAGGTAACCCAGTAAGAGGAAAAGCATCCAAAAGCATGCAAAAGAGTCAGAGACAGCCTTTTCTCCCACTGTTAGGAGTTGCACAAGGTAGACCAAGCTACACAATCATAATATATATGCAGAGGGCCTAGGTCAGACCCATGCAGGCTCCCTGATTGTTGGTTCAGTCTCTGTGTGCTCCTATGAGGCCTGGTTAGTTGATTATGTGGGTTTTCTTGTGGTCCCTGAACCCTCTGGTTCTTACTATTCTTCCTCCCTCTCTTTTGTAGGATTTCCTGAGGTCTGCCTAATGTTTGGCTGTGGGTCTCTGCAACTGCCATCATCAGTTGCCAGATGAAGCCTTTCTGGTAACAATTATGATCTAGGCTCTGGTCTATGGTCTATGAGTATAGCAGAATATCATTAGGAATCATTTTATTGACTTTTTTTTTCCTTGCCAGCCATGTTTGTTCTATCCTAGGTCTCTGAGCTATCTAGTCTCTGGTTCCTGGCTCTTCAGGCAGTGTCAGGGGTGGGCTCCTTCTCATGGCGTGGGTCTCAAGCTGGACCAGTCATTGGTTGGCCACTCCCACAAATTCTGCACCAACTTTACCGCAACACATTTTGCAGGCAGGACAAATTGTAGGTCAAAAGTTTTGTGGCTGGGTTCGTGTCCCAATCTTTCCACTGGAAGCTTTGCCTGATTACTGAAGATGGCCAGTTCAGGTTCTGTATCCCCCATTACTAGAAGTCCTAGCTACCATTACCCTTCCAGTTGTCTCTCCCAGTAATCTCTCCCTTCATCCTTCCTCTACCTGATCCCTCCTGTTCCAGTCCCCACCTGCCCCAAGTCCACCCACAATATCTATTCTATTTCCCCTTCCAAGAGAGATCTATGTGTTCCTCCTACACTCCTCCTCTTTACCCAACCTCTCTGGGTCTGTGGATTGTAGCTTACCATTTACTTAAGATTTAATATTCATGTATAAGTGAATACATACCATACCAGAAAGTATTTCTTTCTGGGTCTGGGTTATCTCACTCAGGATGCTTTTTTTCTAGTTCCATCTATTTGCCTGCAAATTTCATGATGTAATTTTTTCCCCCAATAGCTGAGTAATACTCCATTGTGTAATGTACCACATTTTCATTATTCTTTGGTTGAGGGACATCTAGGTTGTTACCATTTTCTGGTTATGAATAACGCTGCAAAAAACATGGTTGACAAGTGTCCTTGTGGTAGGATGGAGCATCCTTTGGGTATATGCCCAAAAGTGGTATAGCTGAATCTTGACATAGATCCATTCCCAATTTTGCAAGGAACCACCATATTGATTTCCATACTGGCTGTACAAGTTTGCACCCCCACCAGCAATGGAGTAATGTTCCCTTTGCTCCACATCCTCACCAGCATGAGCTGTCACTTGTGTTTTGATCTGACATTCTGACAGGTGTAAGATGGAATCTCAGAGTTGTTTTGATTTTCATTTCCCTGATGGCCAAGAATGTTGAACATTTATTTAAATGTTTCTCAACCATTTGAGATTCCTCTGTTGAGAATTCTATTTGGATATGTTACCCATTTTTTAATTGGATTATTTGGTTTGTTGATGTCCAGTTTCTTGAGTTCTTTATGTATTTGAGTATTAGGTCTCTGTCCAATGTGGAGTTGGTGAAAATCTTTTCCCATTCTGTAGGCTACAACTTTGAATGACAGTATCCTTTGCTTTACAGAAGCCTTTCAGTTTCATGAAATTCCACTTACTAGTTTTTGATCTTAGTACCTGAACTATTAGTATTCTGTTGAGAAAGTCTTCTCCTGTGCCAATGCATTCGAGGCTATTCCCACTTTCTCTTCTATCAGGTTAAGTATATCTGGCTTTATGTTGAGGCCTTTAATACACTTGGACTTGAGTTTTGTGTAGAGTGGTAAGTATGGATCTATTTGAATTTTTCTACATGCAGCCATCCAGTTTGACCAGTGCCATTTGGTGAAGATGTTATCTTTTTCTAGTGTGTATTTCTAGCTTCTTTATTAAAAATCAGTTGTCCATAGGTTTGCAGATTTATGTTTGGGTCTTCAATTTGAATCTATTGATCAATATGTCTGTTTTTATGCCAATATCATGCAGTTGTTATTACTACAGCTTTGTAGTACAACTTGAAATCAGGAATAGTGACACATCTGGCGGTTCTTTTATTTTTCAGGATTGTTTTAGCTATTCTGGTTTTTCTGTTTTTCCACATGAAGCTGAGAATTATCCTTTTAAGATATATGAAGAATTGTGTTGTAATATTGATGGAAATTGCATTGAATCTATAGATTTCTTTTGGTAAGATGGCCATTTTTACTATGTTAATGCAAGCCATCCATGAACATGGGAAATCTTTCCATCTTCTGACATCTTCTTCAATTTTTTTCAAAGCCTTGAAGATTTTATCATACAGATCTTTCACTTGCTTGGTTAGAGTTACTCCAAGATATTTTATATTATTTGTGGCTATTGTGAAAGGTGTTGTTTCTCTGATTTCTTTCTAAGCTTGTTTGTTGCTTGCACATAGCGGGGCTACTGATTTTTTTAGTTAATCTTGTATCTGACCACTTTGCTGAAGGTGTTTATCAGAGTTCTCCAGAAGAATTTTTGGGCTGGCTTATTTATACTATCATATCATCTGTGGATAGTGATACTTTGATTTCTTCCTTTCCAATTTATATTCCCTTGATCTTCTTCAGTTATCTTATTGTTCTATTAAGACTTCAAGTACTATATTGAATAGATATGAAGAGAGTGGACAGCCTTGTCTTTTCCTGATTTTAGCGGATTGCTTTGAGTTTCTCTCCATTTAATTTGATGTTGGCCATTTGTTTGCTGTAAATTGGCTTTATTATGTTTAGGTATATCCCTTATATCCCTAATCTCTGNANGNCTTTTATAATGAAGGGGTGTTGGATTTTNTGAAAGGCTTTTTCAGCATCTAATGAGATGATCATGTGGTTTTNTNCTTTCAGTGTGTTTATATGGTGGATTACATTGACAGAATTTCATATGTTGAACCATCAGTGCATCACTGGGATGAAGCCTACTTGATCATGGTGGATGATNTTTTTTTTATGTTCTTGGATTCTGTTTGCCAGAATTTTATTGAGTATTTTTGAATCAATGTTCATGAGGGAGATTTATCTGTAATTCTCTTTCTTTGTTGCATCTTTGTGTGGTTTGGGTATCAGNNTAACTGTANCCTTATAAATAGAATTTGGCAATGTTCCTTCAGTTTCTATTGTGTGGAACAATTTGAGAAGTATTGACATTATAGAATTCTTCACTGAAACCATCTGGCCCTGGGCTTTTTATTATTTTATTTATTTATTCATTTATTTATTTATTTATTTTTGTTCTTGGGAGACTTTTAATGACTACTTCTACTTCCTTAAGGGTTATAGGTCTACTTAANTTGTTTTTTTCTGGTCTTGATTTAACTTTGGTAAGTGGTACCTATCAAAAAAATTGTCTGTTTCTTTTAGATTTTCTAATTTTATGGAGTACAGGTTTTTGAAGTATGACCTAATGATTCTTTGGATTTCCTCGGTTTCTGTTGTTACGTCTCCATTTTTCATCTCTGACTTTGTTAATTTGGATATTCTCTCTCTGTCTTTTAGTTGGTTTGGGTAAGGGTTGTCTATCTTGTTACTTTTCTCAACCAACTCCTTGTTTCATTGATTCCTTGTATTGTTCTCTTTGTTTCTATATCATTGATTCTAGCCCTCAGTTTGATTATTTCTTGCTGCCTGCTCCTCTTGGGTGTATTTGTATCTTTTTGTTATAGAGATTTAAGATATGCTGTTAAGTTGCTAGTATAACAACTCTCCAATTCTTTATAAAGGCACTTCCTACTATGGACTTGCCACTTAGCACATCTTTCATTGTGTCCCATAAGTTTGAATATGTTGTACATTCATTTTTATTGAATTCTGGGAAGTCTCTAATTTCTTTCCTGCTTTCTGCCTTGGTCCAGTAGCCATTCAGTAGAGAGTTGGTCAGTTTCTGTAAGTTTGTAGGCTTTCTATTGTTTCTGTTGTTGTGGTTGAAATCCAGCTTTAATTTGTGGTGGTCTGATACTTTACAGGGGTTTATTTCAGTTTTCTTGTGTCTGTTGAGATTTGTTTTGTATCAGAGCATGTGGTCAATTTTGGAGAAAGTTCCATGAGGTGATGAGAAGGTATATTCTTTAGTGTTTGGATGAAATGTTCTGTAGATACCTATTCGGTCCATTGGATTCATAATGTCTGTTAACTCCCTTATTTCTCTGTTTAATTTTGTCTGGATGTCCTGTCCACTGGTGAGACAGGACATTTAAGTCTCCATTTTTTGTGGAGTTCATTGTGTGATTTAAGCTTTAGTCATTTTTTTTTAACGTGTGTGTACCCTTGCATTTGGGGCATAGATGTTCAGAATTGAGACATCATTTTGGTGGATTTTTCCTTTGATGAGTATGTAATGTCTTTCTGCATCTCTTTTGATTAATTTTGGTTAGAAGTCCATTTTCTAAGACCTTAGAATAGCTGCACCAGCTTGACTCTTGGGTCCATGTGCTTTGAAAATCTTTTCTCAACGTCGCTCTGAGGTAATGTCTATCTTTGATGTTAAAGTGTGTTTCTTGTATGGATGGAATCTGTTTTCACATCCATCCTGGTAGCCTGTGTCTTTTTATTGGGGATTTGAGTCAATTGATATTGAGAGATAGTTATTACTGATTGTTATGTTGCTGTTGTTGTTAGCGTATATGCTTGCTTCTTTTGGTTTTGCTGGTGTGAAGTTATTTATTCCCTGCATTTTCATGGGTGTAGTTAGCTTCCTTGTGATGAAGTTTTCCTTCCAGTATCATCTGCAGGGCTGGATTTGTGGATAGGTATAGTTTAAGTATGACTTTGTCATGGACTATTTTGTTTTTTTTTTTCCATATATGGTGCTTGAAAGTTTTTCTGGGTCTAGTAGTCTGGGCTGGCATATGTGGCCTCTTTTCTACAAGACATCTGTGCAGGTCCTTTTGGCTTTTAGTCTCCATTGATAAGTTGTGTGCAATTCTAAGAGGTCTGCCTTATATGTTGCTTGGCCTTTTCCTCTTGCAGCCTCTAACATTCTTTCTTTGTTCTGTATGTTTACTATTTTGATTATTATGTGCTGGGGGGACTTTCTTTTCTGGTCCAATCTATTTGGTGTTTTGTAAGCTTTTTGTACCTTTATAGGCATGTCCTTTTAAGGAAAGGAAAATTTTCTTCTATGATTTGTTAAAAAGTATTTTCTGGATCTGTGAGCTGGGATTCTTCTTCTTCCATTCCTATTATTCTTAGGTTTGGTATTTTCATACTTTCCAAGATTTCCATGATGTTTTGTTTCAGTACTTTTTTAGGTTTAACATTTTCTTTGACAAGTGTATCAATTTCTTCTATCATATCTTCTATGCCTGAGATTCTTTCTTCCATCTCTTGAAGTCTGTTGGTGATAACAGCATGTGTCATTTCTGTTTGCTTATGTAGAATTTCCATTTCCAGAATTCTATCAGCTTGTGTTTTCTTTGTATCTTCTCTTTACATTTTCAGATCTTGAACAGTTTTATTCATTTCCTTCACCTGTTTGTTTGTTTGCCTTTCTTTAAGGGAATTTTTCATTTTCTCTAATTGTTTGTTTGTGTTTTTCCTTTATTTCTTTAAGGAATCTATTCATTTCCTTCCTAAGGAGCTCTATCACATTCATAAAATTGGTTTTAAGGTTGTTTTCTTGTGCTTCAGCTGTGTTGACCTATTCAGAGATTGCTGTAGTAGGATAGTTGGGCTCTGGTGGTGACATATTGGCTTGGTTGTTGTTGATTGTGTTCTTATGCTGGCTTCTGGGCATTTGATTTTGGGGAGACATTTAGGTGCTGTGTTAGTCAGGGTTCTTTAGAGTTCCAGAACTTATAGAATGAAACCTCACTCTTCATATATATATATATATATATGTATATATGTATATATGTATATATACATACACATGTATATATATTATTTATGGGAATTTATTGGAATGACTTACAGGCTTCAGTCTAAAAATAGCTAGCTGTGAATGGAACGTCCCAAATCTAGTAGTTTCTCAGTCCCAAAAGGCTTGGTGTCTCAGCTGGTCTTCTGTAAATGCTGAAGTCCTGAAGACATAGGCTCCATTGCCAGTGAAGAAATGGGTGTGATGACAAGGTGAGGGCAAGCAGGTGAAGAATGAATCATCCCTTCCTTCTTCCTCTGTTCTTACATGGGCTTCCAGCAGAAGGTGTGGCTCAGATTAAAGGTGTGCCTTCCCACCTCAAGATCCAGATTAAAGGTATGTGTCATCCTGCCTCAAGATCTGAATCAAAAGCCTGTGCCAACTAGCCTCAAGATCCAGATTGAAGGCATATTGTCTTCCTGCTTCAAGATCTGGATCACAAGTGTGCCCTCTATTTCCGAATTGTAGTTCATTCCAGATACAGTCAAGTTGACAACCAAGAATAGCCATCACAATCCACCCCATGTCAACTTGACACACCATCATATCTCCTTGTGTTGTAACCAATTTCCAAATGAAAACAATAACTAGGTCTTGATAACACTTAAACATAAATTAACTATCCTATATACAATTGCAAATGCATTATATAATTCACCAGGTCCTAATTATGTCTGACATGACACAACTATCTCTTGTACAACCACAAATACATTATAAATTTAGAATAGGTGGCAATGTTCACTGGGGGACATATTTCTAGTATCTCAAACTTGCATATGATAACCACAGATATTCTCTTAATTGTTATTTCAACATACGATAAGGAAATTGAAAGAAAACACAAAATCTGTACAAATACATTCTTAACAAGATGTAACAGAAGCACTCATGTTTGTTATAACCAATCTTTCTGAAATTGGTCACGTGGTTTTAGATTGTATCTTAGTGTTTTTTGTGCTGTGAAGAGACACCATTGTAGACGAAAGTTTGTCCGGTTCCCCTGCCCGGCTCCCATGGTCCGCTTAGACCCAAATAAACACACAGAGGCTTATATCATTTTTAAACTATGGCCCTGGCAGGCTTCTCGCTAGCTAGTTCTTATATCTTAAATTAACCCATTTTATAAATCTATGTCGCCACGTGTTCCACGTGNCTTTACCTGTGNGCNGTTACATGTTGCTTTCTGGGCGGCAGAATGGCGTCTGCCCCTGCTCTGCTTTCGGCTTCTCTTCCCCTAGTTCGAATGTCCCGCCTAACCTTATTCTGCCTCACCATTGGCCAAACAGCTTTATTTATTAACCAATCAGAGCAACACATTTTTAGAAAGACATTCCCATCATTCCATGACCACAGAAAGTCTTATAAATGAAAATGTTAATTGGGACTTCCAGTTCAGAGGTTCCGTCCATTATCATCATGGTGGGACATGGCATCATGCAGGCAGACATGGTGCTGGAGAAGGAGCTGAGTGGAGAAGGAGCTACATCTGGATCCCACAGGCAACAGGAATTGATCTTAGATACTGGACATGACTTGTGCATATTGAGACCTCAAAGCTCTTCCCCTTCTAGCCCCTCCACCAGTGACACTCTTCCTCCGATAAGGCCATGCCACCTTCAATATGACACACCTTCTGTTACTGCCACTCCCATGATCTTATGGGGGGCAATTACATTCAAACTACCCCTGGTGCCGATTTCTGAGTTTATCTTTGTTTGATGGGTGTTTTTATCCCCTGGATTCTGTGTCCTCTCTGGTCTTCTGGACTGAGTGGCCTGTGGTTCTGGTGACTAGCAAGACTTCTGGTCTAGTAGGGTGTCTCCACTTGGGTTTTGGCAGCCTGCATGACCTCTGGGGTTTTGGATACCAACATTGCCTCTGGGGTTTTGGGAATTTGTGTGGGCTCAGATTTCCGGTACTAGTGGGGCCTTTGGTAGAGCAGGGGGCTTCTCTTAATTTATTTATTTTTTGTTGGGTTACCTAGGTAACATTTCAAGAATCCTGCTGGGTGGTGCTGGATGCACACCTACATACTGTACACAGTGAAGGAGTAGGTATCTCCAGAGTTTCTTATAGAAATTTGTTTATATTATCCTTTTTACTGGAAGATATATGCATACTTTATGGAAGGTGTGTTTGGTGTGGCCAAGAAACTCTGGTGCACAGCTTTCTTTGTTCTGTGAAGATGATTACAGTATAAATGGACTTTTAAAAGAAGGTACTATGAGGGAGTGGGATGTGTTTAAAGGGAGCAGGGAACAATAGTATGTAATGGGAGAGGAAAGGAAAAATATTGCATATTTTATCTCATAAGTCCTATAAATAAGTTTATATATAGGAAAGCAGAAGGAGGACTCTGGGAAGGGAAGGGGACCAGCAAGGGAGGTATTTGAGAGGGATGTGAGGGAACTGGGGGACAAAAATGAGGAGATAAAATGATATATATGTATGCAATTATCTCTATGAAACCCACTTTTGGACTCTAGGGAGGGTAGGCTGTGGTCTGGGTGTCTTATATGAGAGAAAAATAAAGAAAAAGAGAAAGAAAAAGGAAACGTGAAGAAGATACCTGATTATGGGAGGACCTCAACTATGCACATTTTAGCAGCACTAATATTGTGAAAATGGCTATATTACCCAAAGTCATGTACAGATTTTGCATAATGCCCATCAAAATCCCAGTGGCATTTTTGGCAGAAAAAAAAGGAAGGAATCTCATATGAAGTTTGAAAAGACCCTGAAGAGCCAACAAGGAGAAGAAAGAACAGTGCTGGAGCTGTCTCTTATACACATCTAGATGTGTATAAGAGACAGTGGCTATATTACCCAAAGTCATGTACAGATTTTGCATAATGCCCATCAAAATCCCAGTGGCATTTTTGGCAGAAAAAAAAGGAAGGAATCTCATATGAAGTTTGAAAAGACCCTGAAGAGCCAACAAGGAGAAGAAAGAACAGTGCTGGAGATGCTGCAGTATTTGATTCAAGCTACTCTATAGAGAAATAGTAACAGAGGTGTTACCAGCACAAAACCAGACACAGACCAATGAAATAGAATATAGGGCACAGAATTCAACTCACACAGCTATAGACATTGGGTTTTCTACTTTTTGCACACATGTATACGTTTGCATGTGTGCAGGCATCTGTGTCTTTGTGTTTATGTGAAGGCTTGAAATTGACGTTGAATGTCTTCTTCAATTACTCTCCACTTTATTGAGGCAAGGCAAAGCTTTCACCAAACCAGGAGCTCTTTGATATGGCTAGTCCAGCTAGCCAACTTTCCCCAAGGATCCCGTCTTTGCCCACTGAGTGCTGGCATTTCAGACTGTCANNATGCAATCTTGCTTTTAGGTGGGTCTTGGGATTGCAAAGTATGTTTCCCATGCTTGCACTGCAAATGCCTTATCCACTAGTCAGCTCTCCAGCCAACACTGAAGGCACCAAGACAGGTGTTGGAGAAAAGATAGATTATTTAGCAAGGGATACTAGGGAGACAGGATATCCTCCCATAGAAGATGGCTAGATCCCCACTCACTCATGGTGGCATATCTCTGTTGTTTCAGCACTTGGGAGATGGAGGCAGGAGAACAAAAAGATTTTTCAATA
>LZPO01008587.1:0-12572 GCA_001675575.1 Neotoma lepida | reverse complement strand
TGCCTCTGCCTCCCTAGTGCTGGGATTAAAGGCATGTGCCACCACCACCCAGCGAAGGAATTTCATATGACATTTGAAAAGACCCTGAAGAGCCAACAAGCAGAAGAAAGAACAGTGCTGGAGATGCTGCAGTATTTGATACAAGCTACTCTATAGAGAAAGAGTAACAAAGCTGTTACCAGCATAAAACCAGAGACAGACCAATGAAATAGAATAGAGGCCACAGAATTCAACTCACACAGCTACTGACATTGGGTTTTCTTCTTTTTGCACATATGTATACATGTTTGCATGTGTGCAGGCATGTGTGTCTTTGTGTTTATGTGAGGGCTTGAAATTGACATTGAGTATCTTCTTCAATTGCTCCCCACTTTATTGAGGCAAGGCAAAGCTTTCACCGAACCAGGAGCTCTTTGATATGGCTAGTCGAGCTAGCCAACTTTCCCCAGGGATCTGTCTTTGCCTCCTGAGTGCTGGCACTTCANGCTGTCACCATGAAAGTCCTGCTTAGGTGGGTCTTGGGAATGTAAACTATGTTTCCCATGCTTGCACTGCAAGTGCCTTATCCACTGAGTCAGCTTTCCATCCAACACTGAAGGCACCAAGACAGATGGAGAAAAGATAGACTATTTAGCAAGGAATACTAGGGAGACAGGATATCCTCCCACAGAAGATGGCTAGATCCCCACTCATTCAAGGTGGCAAATTTCTGTAGTTCTAGCACTTGGGCGATGGAGGCAAGAGAACAAAAAAGATTCTTCAATGACATCACCTCTTTGCAAAAATCAAAATGACATATCTGTTACTCATTAAAAAGTCTTTTATGCTCTGGGTGGTGGCGGCGCACACCTTTAATCCCAGCACTTGGAAGGCAGAGCCAGGCGGATCTCTGTGAGTTCGAGGCCAGCCTGGGCTAACGAGTGAGTTCCAGGAAAGGCACCAAAGCTACACAGAGAAACCCTGTCCCAAAAAAACCAAAAAAAAAAAATCGTTTATGTACAATCTTTCTTCCATTAAATGGAAGAAGATGCATTAAATGCATTTCCAGGTAAGTTGCCTAGGTGAGAGAATGAACACAAAACTCTAAGGAGATGAAAGAACATTGATCATGATAATATAAAAGGCCACCAAAACCTGTGTCGTTCATGTACCTGAAACTAAGGAACAAACAAAGGGAAAGAAACCTGGAAGAAAGAAAACAAAAGGAGCACAGAAGAATTGTCCAGGGACATTTCCCCCACTGGAGGTGGGTAAAAGTGCCTTATTTATTTTTACATCTGTTCTGCTCAGCACAAGGGACATGCTCCCTTGGGATTTTATGTCTACACTTTGGTCTCCTCAGAACGCTGGCAGAATTTCAGGATGGCAGAGGTTTTTATAGATGAAGACTGGAAGCCAGATGCTCAACATGAACTGTCACTTCAAACACTTCACAAACTGCAATTTCTGGACACTCATCTGAAAACTGTTTTTGTTGTTGCTGTTGTTGTTTGTTTGTTTTTATCAGTCAGTCAGGTAAGAGAATGAATTAGGACTACATTTTCCTGTTCTTTAGGGGTGGTCTGCCAGTTGGCAACATTAAACACTGATAGGCAGGGTTAAGACTGGCTTCCTTTCTTCTGACAGACTCCTCACTGTGAGGATTACAAAGGCTCTTCAGCTTCCTTATTTCATTGCTATGTCTCATCTAATTTCACTGTACTCAGTTCCCTAAGCATTCTCCAAATCTGCAAGCTCCAAATATTGGAAGTGTGGTGAACAAATCAGGTCTGATTGTACAGAGCAGTGGATTGATATTTTCCCTTAATAGTTAGGTAAATATTTACCCCATCTGTGTACTATTTTGATTTCTGGTTCAGAGAATTATAAATAAATTTTGCCATGGGACTAGATTTTAGACAGAAATGTCTGTTGTGTTTATAAATACATAAATATGTATCACTATCAAAGAGGCTGCCCTGAAATGTTTGAAAGCAACCCTTCACAGAATTACACTAGTTATTGCATCACTTCTCAGACTGTCTTCCAGCTATAAATGTCAGAATCCCTCAGGATCCTTATAAGTTTTCACAGTTTATTAGTTCTGTTTCTTTAGTTGTACAAATTATTTTTTTCCTCTAGTGATTTCTTACTCCTTGAGTGATTGTCACTGTGTAGGAATCACCCTACTGTCAACCTCTGTCCAATGTGCAGCCTGGGGATTCTCTCAATGTCTCCCAGCAACATGGATTCCCCCTCCTCTGACACTGATTCTGATTTTTCTCTTCTATATAGAGTGAACCCAGCACGTCTTTAAATGAAAGGAAACAGAGGAAGCTACTTCTCACGGCTATGTCTGCTCTGACCAATGTATCTCAAGGAGGTAACTCAGGTACTTTACTAATAATGGAGAAAGCAACAACTTAAAAAGCCTCTTAGTAAACTTTAAAAGTGTAGTCAAGTATTAAACTTTTTACAGTTAATTTATTCATAATCACTTAAGAATTTTACTGTCATTGAAAGAAACACTATTAATTATGCAACTGAAAAGAAAAGGATACATTCCTCATAGAAAATAGGACTTTGAAAGAAAGGAATAGAAGGATTGTATTTGAAGAAAGGCAGACAAATCAATAAAACATGTTTTTGGTGAGAGAAGAGCTGAACAGTTCCAACATCTGGGGAGAAATCTTAGACGAAACAGCCAGAATTCTGGGATCACAGAAGACAGCGCAGGTACCATTGTCACATTGATGGAGCTATAAGAGATAGATGAGGGGAAAATCTCTGTAATATCTGAGGAGTGAACTCATTTGAAGGTAAATGGAAAAAAAAGACCCAATAATTAAGACCATAAGAGAAGACAGTATTTCAAGGGTACTGTCCATGGTATTTGGCAATCTCTTCTGGTGAAATGAGGGAGGGATTGCTGAGTCCACAGAGGAAGAGCTGTTCTGATCCAGGGTCTCTGGGATAAAAAATCCAAACCAAAAAGAAAGGTCAGGGTGTCTAGGGGACTAGAAGCACANTAAAGTATAATTTATAATGCAAGAAGTAACTTGGGCCAGTTATAGCAACACAGGACTATAATCCCAGTCCTTGGAGGCTGAGACAGGAGGATTGAAGCAAGTTTGAGGTCAACATATGCTTATATGGAGACCATGTCCCAATAAACATACAAAAACAAACAAAAGAAGAGATCTGGGGGAAATGTATGCATCTGTTAAGTTCTTGCTATTCAAGCATGAAGACCCGAGTTCAGATCCTTAACACTCAGTTAGAAAGCTGGGTGTGGTGATGTGTATTTGTCAGCTCAGCTCTGAAGAAGTAGAGGCAGGAGAATTGATGGAACTCTCTGTCAAGCCAATCTAGCTGAATGGGTGAGCTAGAGATACAGTAGGACATGCTGTTCCCAAAAATAAGATAGAGGAAGATGTTTGATATCAACCTATTGCTTCCACATGAACTCACATACCACTAGGAATCTATTTTGGAAATATTTTAATGGCTCAGATTTTAGGAATATGAAGCTCAACATCAAATATAGTAGTGAAAAACAAGAACAAATACTGTCAGACTCTGTGGCTAATATGATCAGCTAGTTCCATGATGCTTCCTATAATGTGGGTAAGAAACAAATCTATACAAGAACATTTCTACTTTTTCTACNTTTTAAGTAGAGAAAGTATAATTACTACTATATTAAAAAGCTAGCGTTCCTTTTATTTTTTTTATCATACATTAAAATACTTTGTTTTTGTTGTTAAATTAGCTTACAAGGTAATGGGTTTCCCTATGGGATTTTCATACATATTTCATTTTGGTTGATTCTGCCCCCCTCCACCTCCTGTCTCCTCCCTGTCCCCTCCTGTTCCTCCTGCCATACCTGTTGGTTCCCTGGTATTTCTCTTCCACATTGTTCCATTATCTTTTGTACTCACTTTAAAGCTTTTCTTTTTCCCAGTCACATGGCCCTTTCTGGTTTTCTGTTCTTTGTCCATGTCAATACCCACTTGGTTCCACATATTTAACAATTAGAGGCTAGGACTGAATATGAGAGAACATGATGCTAGGTGGTGGTAGTGTATTCCTTTAATCCCAGCACTTGAGAGACAGAGGCAGACAGATTTCCAGGTTCAAGGCCAGTCTGGTCTACATAGTAAGTTCCAGGAACAGCCAGGACTACACTGAGAAACCTTGTCTCAAGAAACCAAAGAGAGAGTAGGTGACAGAGAGAGGGGGAGAAGGAGAGGGAGGGGAGAGGGAGAGGGAGAGGGAGGGGGAGGGGGAGAGGGAGAGGGAGACATAATATTTGTTTTTCTGTGTCTGTGTTACCTTGCTTAAAATCATATTTTTAGTTCCATATATTTTCTTCCAAGTTCATAATTTCATTTTACTTTACAGATTGATAAAATTCCATTGTTTATACATATCAAATTTTCATTATTTGTCATTACTTGATNAGCATCTAGGCTGATTGCTTTTTCTGACTATTGTGAATACAGCACATGGACATGGATGTGCAAGTATCTCTGCAGTAGGATGTAGAGTCTTTGAGTATATCCCAGGAGCAGTCTATCTAGGTCACATGGTGATTCTTCTTTTAATTTTTATAGAAATAACCAGACTGATTTCCATAGTGGCTGCCTCAGTTTACATTCCCACCAACATTCTTCACCTGCATTTGTTGCCGTCTGCTTTCTTAATGATGGCCATTTTGTCTGGGGTGAGTTAAATCTCGAAGTAGTTTTAATTATCATTTTCTTGATAGCTAATGAAGTTGAACACTTTAAAAATATTTNTTAGTCATTGTATCTTTTTTTCTGAGAAATGTCTATTTAGGTAACTGGTACNTTTATTGATTAGTAGAGTTGTTTTGTGGTTAACTTTTGTAATCCTTTACATATTCTAGATATTAAGCCTTTGCCTGAAGCATAGCTGGAGAATATTTTCTCCCATTCTGTAGGTTCTGTTGATAGCATCTTTGCAGTGCAGAATATTTTAATTTCATACAATCACATTTGCCAATTCTTGGGTGCTATCTTTCTTTTTAAAGAGTCAGTGGTTGAGATGAGTCCATCTACTCCTATTCTCCTCAAGTTGGAAACTTTCAAGTCTTTTTCCTTGCCAGGAGATGTCTGCCTGGTGGAGTATTTAAAAGAATGCTCTGCTAGATCCAATTTAAGAAATGAGAAGAAAATTGGTTCAAAATGTAAATGTTCACAGCTAGAAAATATGGTAGGCTGGTGATCTACTAAAAAAAAATCACTAAATAAAAAAGAAATGATTAGTGATAATGTTGTAAATTAAAAGATGTTTGATCACAATCCACAACAGATACTTAGGATTGTTATTTAACATAATAATGAGTAGATGATAGAAAAAAATTGAGAAGGCGCCATGGAAAACAATGTCTCACTCTCAATATACTTTGATTTTGAAAAGAAAATCTATGGCCAGAAAGACTGGTCATCATGAAGGGTAGTGTTATACAATAACTGTCCTTTCTTCTCTTTTATTAATTTAAATAAATTTATTTTTTATATTTTTTTCATTTATTTTACCCACCAACCACATTTCCCCTCCCTCCTCTCCTTTCCTCCAGTTCCCTTTCCTCCATGCCCATTTTTCCCCCTCCCCATACACTCCTCCTCCATCTCCATTCAGAAAGGGGCAGGCCTCCCATGGGCTTGAACAAAGCGTGGCACATCTATTTGAGGTAGGACCAAGCTCTTTCCCCTGCATCAAGCCTGGGTGAGGTAACCCAGCATAGGGAAAAGGTTCCCAAAAGCCTGCTAAGATCCAGGAACAGGTCTTGATCTCACTGCTAGGAGCCTTACAAGCAAACCAAGTTACACACTGTCACATACATGCAGAGGGCCTAGGTTGGTCCCATGTGGGCTCCCTAACTATTAGTCCAGAATCCATGTGCTCCCATGAACTCAGATCGGCTGTCTCTGTGAGTTCCTGCATCATGACCTTGACACCCCTGGGTCATACAATCTGTCCTCCTTTTCTTCAGGAGAATTTCTAGAGCTTAGTCCAGTGCTTGGCTGTGAATCTCTGCATCTATTTTCATCAGTTACTGGATAAAGGCTCTCTGATGACAATTAGGGTAGTCACCAATCTGATTATAGTAGATGGCCAGTTCAGGCACCCTTTTCATTATTGCTAGGAGTCTTAGCTAGAGTCATCCTTGTGGATCCCTGGGAGTTTCCCTGGCACCAGGTTTTTCCCCGTGTTTTCATTAAGTGATGCCAAATCAAACCTCAGTCACCGAATTTCTCCTCCTGGGAGTGACAGACATACAAGAACTGAATCCCATTCTCTTTGCTATTTTCTTCACCATCTACTTGGTCAATATAACTGGGAATGGAGCCATCCTGATGATCATCATTTCAGATTCAAGACTCCACTCACCTATGTATTTCTTCCTGGGAAACCTAGCATGTCTAGATATCTGCTTCTCCACTGTGACATTGCCAAAGATGCTAGAGAACTTCCTCTCCACAAGCAAAGCAATTTCCTTTCTGGGATGCATAACTCAGCTTCATTTCTTCCACTTTCTGGGTAGCACAGAAGCCCTGCTGCTGCCAGTGATGGCATTTGACCGCTTTGTGGCAATCTGCAAACCACTTCACTATTCAGTCATCATGAATAACCAGCTCTGTATTCAGATGACTGTTACTATCTGGATCATTGGCTTTTTACATGCCTTGCTTCACTCTGTAATGACATCCCATTTGAGGTTCTGTGGTTCAAATCATATCCATCATTTCTTCTGTGATGTTAAGCCATTGTTAGATCTGGCCTGTGGAGACACTGAACTCAACCTTTGGCTGCTCAATACTGTAACAGGCACCATTGCCCTCAGTCCCTTTTTTCTAATATTTCTATCCTATTTCTACATTATCACATATCTTTTCCTCAAAACCCGTTCATGCAGCATGCTCCACAAAGCACTGTCTACTTGTGCCTCTCACTTCATGGTTGTTATTCTGCTCTATGTTCCTGTTCTTTTTATTTACATCCGTCCCACCTCAGGTAGCTCTCTAGATCAGGACCGGGTCATTGCCATCATGTACAGTGTTGTCACTCCTGCTCTNAATCCACTCATCTACACCTTGAGAAACAAGGAAGTGAGGAGTGCATTGAATAGGAAGATGAGAAGATGGCTCTGACTTGAAGAGAGCTAAAGAACTCTTCTGAGGCATAAATAACCAGGCAATGAAAAAATTTAGAAACAGCTATATTTCTCAATTTTAAGAATGTATGTTATTGAGAAAATTAGACAACAGAAAATATACAGGAAAAGTTTCTGGTGGTATGAAACAATATTTTCTCAGATAATACAAGAGAAACTTTAACATGTATGGCTCTAGCTACAGAATCCTTCTCCTGAATTTGTTTGGGACTATCAGTTGATAATCTTGGCTTGTGATATATTCTAATATTTTATCACATGTAATTAAGTTTAGAAATATATGTGTACTATCCATTTTTAAGATAAATAAATAGCACTTTGTTTATCTGTGTGGACCCTTTTGGTTAATACATATTAGTGGGGAGAATAAAGTTATTATGCTTCTTTCCCTTTTATTAAAAGTAGATTCTTTTCTCAGCAATATATACTGATTACAGTTTCCCATCCCTTTACTCTTCCCAGTTCCTCTCTACCTTCCTTCTCCTCCCACCCCTTTCCGTTTCTCATTAGAAAAGAAGTCTTCTAGAGATAACAACAAAACCTAACAAAATAAAATATAATCAACCAAACATGATAAAATGATATAATAAAATAAAACAAAAACATCACATTGTGGTTGGTCAAGGCAACCTAACAGAAGGAAAAGAGCCCCAAAAGAAGTCAAAAGAATCAGAGACTCACTCATTCATACACTCAGGAGTCCCATATATACACAGAAGACCTAGTGCAGGCCTATGTTGGCCCTGTGCTTGCTGTTTCATTCTCTGTAAGTTCATGTAAGTCTTACTTAGTTGATTCAGATGGTCTTGTTCTGGTGTCCTCCATCCCCTCTGGATCTTTATCTTCCTCTTCTGAGGACTTCACAGAGTTCTGAGTGGAGGGATCTGTTAGGGGTTGGTTATAAGTTGTAAAAGGGTTGGGGATGGAATAATAAAATTTAGACTCAGGAATTTCTTTTGGAAAAGAAAAAAGGGGAATAGATAGGATAGGATAATAAGGTAGACTATTGTATCTACTTGTAAATTAATTTAGTAACCATCAGGTTTAGATAATTTGCATTGGTATGGATTCTTGTATATTAATATAAATGTAAATTTATTTTTCCACTTCTGTTTAAGATAATTTGTATATTGATACAACTTCAAAATTTTGTCATATTGTACATAAGCTCCTACTTTTGTTTAAAATATTTTTGTATGTTGATACAAATGTAAAATTGTATTTGTCATACTGTATGTTTGTTCCACCTGTGTTTAGGATATTTTGTATATTGATACAAATTAAGGATATTGTTGCCATACTGCATTATACATTTCTACCTCTGATTAAGATATTTTCATATATTGTCACAAATTCGAGGTCATTGTCCTTGTACTGTACATCTGTTTACAGATATTTATTTTATAATGTGAAGTTTTAGTCTTTACGTTATATAGGTTGATAAGAATAACANTTCAATAGTCATCCATGCTTGTCATATTTATAGTCATGTTAGTTAGGTTTTCTAGATATACAGAAATATATGTCAGATAGATAGGTAATCTTCAAACACTTCAAAGACCTAGAGAATATGGTATTTAAATGTTTTAATAATTTAGAATTTTGTTGACATGAGACATAATTGCTCCTGGCAGCACCAATCTACTCCCAAGACAATGTTGGGCATTGAAGACACTCCATATGGAATTTGTCTTCTTCTTAGCACAAATGTCCTGTTGGGCATAGCACTGCCCAGCTGCTGAGAGTAAGCACACTGTCCTTTCCAGACAAGCAAGACACAAGGAAAAGTGACTGCTGAACCTTGCCAAGACAGGGTAGGACAGTCTCTCAAAATTTCCTACTTTTGAAAATGGTCTGTCAGATATTCAAAGCCTATAGCCAAAAGTGGATGCTCCAACATTGCAGAGAAATAATGGGTGGCTGTTCAGGCAGCCAGCTTTTCTTTTTCAAGAAAAGAAAAAATTCATTTCTTGAATTTTTTGGAAGTTGCTTGCTTGCACTTCCTGTTTACCCAGGTAATATTATTTTCCTTCTCAGGTGTTTGAGGGCATTGAAGACTAGATGGTTACGTGATATTCCTCTCATATCTAATTAACATATCATAGCTAACAGCATATCAGGTACTAGATTTAGATTCTTCAGGATAGGACACTATTGGAGTAATCTCTGTAATTTGCCATTTTTCTATGATCTGGACATTCAATATGTGTTTATTGCTTGATGTTGTTCCTGTTGGTTGTAGTTCTGTTTTTGTTTATGTTATTGCCCTTTCTTTCTCTTGGATAATACTTCATAATCGTTCTTATTGTATATAGTTTTGTATTAGGTTTAGAACCTTCTTATTTAGACAAAAAGGGTAAGTGTTATGGGAATTCACTCTGCCAACGACCTTGGTGTATCTGGCTTGATAGAAGCATGGTTTTCTCTGGGTAGGTAACTGCTTAAAACTGAGGGAGAGTGTGTACTCATACTCTCTTGTGGTGGTTGCTTGTTCCATTCACCCCCAGGTCGAATGGAGGACCACAGTGGCTTTTTACTTTGTTCTGTATCTGTGAGTGCATTTTCTCCCCATTTTATATCTTAATAAATCCTTGATACACTTTTAACAGACTTTTGTGGCTTTGCTTACATTTCTACTTGCCTATGCCACATATCTATAGTCATTTTATTTATCCCTACTGGTGTCTTGGAGTTTCTAAATCCAACTTCAGAATCTCCAACTGCATTAGACTTTATATTTATTATTTTTTATACTGTTATCCCCCAGCACTAGCCCGAGAAATAAGGTCATGGAGGCAACTCTAAAGATTTTTCAAAGAAAAACTTATCTTTATTCTTATCCATTATTTCTTCTATTTCTTCTTTAAGAGCCACATCAATATATATTGGGAGAAACAACAGAGTCAATGACTTAATTAAAGCTAGAACAGGGCTCAGTTGGTGCAAACACTTGTAACCAAGCCCAACGACGTGAGTTAAATCCCTGAGACCCACATGGTGGAAAAAGAGAACCAACTCTTGAAACTTGTCCTCTGACCTACACATGTTGTAGTTCATGTACACTGAAATACATACATATACAGACTCACACAAGAAATAAATGAATTTAATAAAATATAAAAGAACCAAACACAGTTGTTGTTGTATGAATAGACTCTAAATAAAAAAAGGAGTTTAGAGTTATAAATGTATACTCTTATAAATACAGTAGATTACAATCTCACAAACCAGATGTGGAAAAAAAGTAATTATCTCCAACTTTAAAGAATCCAACTTAACTTCCTTTCTTGGATTTTTTTTTAATCAGAGGCATGAAAGGCAGTCAATTTGAAATTCCTTCATCACTTTTTATTGAGCCAGAGGGGCTAAGAGCCCCACACACCTCTTTGGGCAGAAAGCAACTGGCTGAAGCATGACTGTTGGAGGCAGTGGGCATCACCACCTGAGGCTGCTGTGGAGGTTAGAGCCAACTCTTAGTACAGGCTTCTACCTTCCCCTCCCCAACACTACCATCATCTAGAGCTGAACATATAAGATTTCTACCATGTGACCCCTGCAATTCTATTCCTTGATATTACAGAAAGAATTCCAAGTCAACACATCACATAGACACTTGCACATCACTGTGCAACACAACTCACATTAGGTAAATTATGGAACAAGCTAAGGCATCTGTCTACAGAGGAATGTGTAAAAAATGTTATATCTCACACACACATATAAATGGATTGTTTCAGTTATAAAGAAGAACAAAGCTATGCTATTTGCACAGAAGCCTAGCAATTAGAAATAAACATATTAAATGAATTAAGATAGTGTAAATTGTGATTCCTAAATTATATATACATACATGTATATAATATATATTATAAAGATACAGAAAATCATGTATGTATATATGACATGAAACAGAAGCAAAACTATCTAGACTCTAGATTCTAGAGGAACCGGGGGAGTAAATGGAAGGGGACACAAGGAAGAAAGAATAGAAGCATAGGAATGTTTAGGGTAGAGGAAGTTCAACAGATATCACCTACTTAAATGAAAAGATCCTTAAGTAGCTAAATACAATGTTCAGTGAATAAATACCATTGGAAAAGAATTTAAAGAAAATATATGGGTTAAAAAGTTTACAAATTAGAGCCAACTGTGGCTGATTAACTCATTATATACAAAGATAGCTTGAAATAATTTGGATTTCAACATAGCAAACATAAAATTGTTCATATAACAAATGGAGAAGTTACATTTGGAGGACTAAAGGAAAAGTAAACATGAAGGGTCCCATGCTTTTTAAAAGTATTACTGAAAACTTCAAGATGGTGTCCATAAAGCAGTAAGCCAAGCTGGGGGCTTGGCTGATGTGGTTCATAGGGCAGGTGCCCATGAAGCTTGTGAAAAATGGAGGACCATAGAGGAATTGCCCTTGATTATGCCTTTCTTTTGCAAGTTGGGAAAAGTACCCTGCTTATTTTCATATCCATTGTACTCAGTACCGGGGGACATGCTCCCTTGGGGTTTTTATGTCTGCAGATCTGTCTTATTAAAACACCAGCTGAATTGTGGGTGTCAAAGCAGTTTCTGGAGAGGAAATGTAGGCCAGAACCACAACATGAGTTGTCACTTCGAACATTTTACAACCTGTGCAATTTGTGTATATAAACTTGAGAATCTTCGTTACTTTTGGTCTGAACAAACAGCCAGGTAAGAGAATGCATTAAGAGTAAACTTGGAAGTTTCCTGTATTTTCTGTTCTTTAGGGGGTGGTTTGTCTGTTTGCAACATTAAACATCAATACTTGGGGTTCAGAGTTAGTTCCCTGTCTTGAGATGGACTCTTCTCTGTGTGTGAGGAGTGTGAAGGTTCTTTGGTTTTTGCACAGAATTAGCACATCTCATCTCAAGTCATCTTCGTGGTTACTTTAATACCCTAAAGCCAAACTGAAATCTGCAAATATTGAAAGTGCTGAACAAAATCACTGGTAATGACCATTCTGGTTGCTATTTTTCCTTAAAAATTAGGTAAATAGGTTTTTTTGATATATATTTTTAGAACTGTTTTGTTTTCTGGTCCAAAGACTCATAAGTAATCTTAGTCACATGGGTTGAATTTTTAACAAGAATGTCTGTTGTGTTTATAAACAGACAAAATAATCAAGACTATCAAAGAAACTGCCCTGAGTTGTTTGAAGGCAACCTTTCATAGAATTATACTAGTGATTAATTACATCATTTCTCAGACTGTCTTCCAGCTATACAGCTTAGAATCCTTTGGGACCCTTTCAAGTTTTCTTCAGTTCATTAATTTTCTTTCTTTAGATGAACAAATTGTTTTCTTCACCTAGTGATTTCTCACACCTTGGGTGATTCCCCTTTTGTAGGAATCACCT
>LZPO01008586.1:39698-53526 GCA_001675575.1 Neotoma lepida | reverse complement strand
AGCACTCGGGTGGCAGAGGCAGGTGGATCTCTATGAGTTCAAGGCCAGCCTGGGCTACCGAGTGAGTTCCAGGAAAGGTGCCAAAGCCACACAGAGAAACCCTGTCTCAAAAAACAAAAAACAAAAAAACAAAAAACCACAAAAAAATGTGAAAAGAGATTATAACCAGGAAAAGAAAATTGAAAAGTCCCTCAGATATCAACACAAATTCGAAATCTGAGATTGTGTANTGCAAGGAAAATTCTCAAAGGTTTCAGACTATTGTAAGATCAATATTCATTCATAATGCATGACATAGTAGCTTGTACTCTACTTTTGAATGGACATTGTACAATTTATGTATTGCATTTTTACTATATTTAACTGTTAGGTGAAAATAAATGTGCTAATTTTAAAGATAAGTACATTTAAGTGGGTGATACAGAGCAAAGATTTTGAATGAAGCTTTGTTACATGTTTATCATCCACAAAGAGTGACATGTTGAGAAAAGACTTTAAATATAATTAGTATTAACCTTGTCATGATAGCTCCATGTATGAGTTCCCTGTTTATAAGTCAAACTAAAATACCTACAAGATATTATTTACAATTTAAAGAGATTCAGCTAATCCTTCCAGTGAGAAACAAATTTCTACAGATCTATTTTTGTGATCATTAACACATATGATATGGTTAGTATAGGATGCATTTTAGTAGTTAATCATTTATCATAGAGTCCATCAATGCACAGAATCATACTCATTTTTAATTTTTTTCATTATTCTGGCAATACCTAAAAACACTGATTTAGTAAGATTCTTAAATAAAATATAGTTTTTTATTTTTAGTCTTTTAGCTGTATATTTGTTGCCTAGATTTCTTCACATGGCATATCTGTTATTTTGTCCACCTACTTAGTCTATTCTTTCATGTGGGAAGAACATAATTTAGAGTTGAATAATATTCCTCAGTATGTTTTTGCCAGATTTAATGTTACTTGATAGATAGATTCTTTCTGCATCTTGATTTTTATAAACAATGTTGCAATAAAGATGGTATTGAAGAATTTTTATGGGCTGTTCCAAAAGGAAGATGTGTCATTAATTGGGTTGCTTTACTTTAATCTTTTTTCACAAGCGATTTTACAGTCATCACTATTGCCTGCAAAAATCAANATACTAGTCACCAATATTAAGGATTCACGTTCTCTACACTTTCACCAATATGCATTGCTGATTATATTTCTGGTAATAACTATAATAAGAATATGTGGTGACATTTAACATAGGTTTTGATTTGTGTTTCTTTAAGATTAATGGTGGTAAATATGTTTTCATAGTCCTACTGATCATTATGGTCTTCATCATTAAATCCCAGTGAAACATTTATTTAGGTCATTTACCTATTTTACATAAGTTTATTAGTTTATTTGTGTTTCTCCTCCTGAGTTGCAGGAGACTTTACAATTTTAAATGATAATCTCATTGTCCTTTATATGGTTTGCAATTTTCCAAAACACATATGCAGCTTGCCATTTCCTTTGTTGTTTGATTTGCAGATTTTTATTTTGTGTAAGTCATTTTGCTAAAGTTATATAGAATTGATATTTCNTCTACATATTTATGCCTATATCCATATAAAAATGCTGCTCTCATTCCTAGAAAGCCCTCTATTTCCAATAAAACATGATGAATGTAGAGGATGTACATATGCTGAGAATGAAGGATTAAGGGTCAGCCTTAAACAAAACATCTGTACAATACTGTCCATAGCTCAGGGAACATAGTTCTAGTGACAAAAAGATTTTAAAAGTCAGAAAAATAGAGAAGAGAGCTGGAAATATAGTCTTCTAGGTAAGACATAGGCATTGTAATCAACATCTCACTGTAGCTATGGATGCCTGCAATGGATCTGCAAAGAATGGATGTACTGATAGTCAGGGGGGGAGGGGACAAAGGAAGGATTCAGGGCACTCTAACCCTCTGTGTTTAATTATTTGCTAAAAGATTCAAAGATATGCAGAGCTATTACCATCAGGCATATACTGTGCTGCCTAGGAGGCCAGGACAGATCAAGGGACACCAGGCCTCAAAAGNCCTAGAGGATGCACCNTACTGGACCTGAAGACATGCTAGTGACCAAAACTCTTGGCCACTTGGGCCAGAAGACCAGAAAGGGATGAGAAGCCAAGGAACAAAACACACACTCAAGAAAGAGAAATGTAGGAATGAACACCTACATCTTTAATACCAAGTTCAGATACCTAAACAACAGTGTAAAAACAGAATCAATAACTAAAAGGGTAATACGGCATTACCAGAACCCAGCTATCCAATAACAGCAAGACCTGAACAATTCAATATAGCTGAAGNACAATAAAACAACNTTAAAAATGACTTTATGTAGATAATAAAGGTCATTAATCTTTAATGACCTATTATTATTATTACTGTTACTATTATTTTAAGGAAATGAAAAAAATCACCTAAAGAATTTAAGGAAAAGAAAAACAAATAATTGGATGAAATTAATAAATCCCTAAAAGAATGACAAGAAAGCCAAGAAAAAAACAAACAGGTTAAGGAAACAGTCAAAAAACTTAAAATGGAAATAGAAGCAATAAAGAAAACACAATCTGACAGAATTCAGGAAATGGAATATCTGGTTAAGTGAACAGGAACTACAGATGCAAGCATCACCAACAGAATACAAGAAATAGAAGAGAAAATCTCAGGCTTTGAAGATATGATAGAGGAAACACACTCATTCATTGGTCAAAGAAAATGTTAAATTAAAAATTCCTAATCCAAAACACTTAGGAAATCTGAGAAATTAAAAANCGACCAAATTTAAGAATAATAGGAATAGAAAAAGGAGAAGAAACTCACCTGAAAAAAGGAGAATGCATTTAACAAAATCATAGAAGAAAATTTTCCCAACCCAAAGAAGGACATGCCTATAAAGATACAAAAAGCTTATAGAACATCAAATAGATTGGATCAGAAAAGAAAATCACCATGCCACATAATAGTCAAACACTAAACATACATAACACAGAAAGAATTTAAAAAGTGCCAAGGGAAAAGGGCCAAGTAACATATAAAGGCAGACCTATTTGAATAACACTTGAATTCTCAATGGGGACCTAAAATCCACCAGAGCCTCTGAAGTGATATCTTGAAGACTCTAAGAGACTATGGATGCCAGACCAGACAATTACACCCAGCAAAACTTCCAATCACCATCTACAGAGAAAACAAGATATTTCAGAAAAACTCAAATTCAAGCAATATCTGTGAACAAGTCCAACCCTACAGAAGGGACTAGAAGGGTAACTCCAACCCCAGTAAGTTAACTACACCCACCAAAACAAAAGAAATAGATAAGACACACCAGCAAAACCCAAAGAAGGGAAGGGAAGCACCCACAAACCTCCACACCCACACACAAACTCAGATACACACATGCACACACATACATGAGCACACACACCACCACCACCTACACCACCACCACCAACAACAACAACAACAAAAAAACAAGAATTAACAATCATTGGTCACTAATATCCCTCAATAACAATGGACTCAATTTAGCAATGGAAAGACACAGGCTAAAAGAGTGGATAAAAAAAAATCATCATTCTACAGCATATAAGAAACATACCTCAACATCAAAGACATCTCGAAGTAAAGGATTGGAAAAACATTTTCTGATCGAATGGAACTAAGAAGCAAGCTGGTGTAGCTATCCTAATACCTAGCAAAATAGACTTCTGTAAGACGGATTTTCTAAATGGTCTTGTTAAATAAAACACGGAGACAGAGATAGGGGTGAAAGTCTGACAGAGATCAGAGGAATTAGGAACAGCTACCAGCCTCACCTTACACCGCCGCTGCTGCTGCTTCCAAAATGGAGAGTATCTGACTTCCTTATACCTCCACATCTATATCCTTTTCTGTTCTGNTCTCCCATTGGCTTTTTCAGCTCCTCCTATCGCCCATCTCTGTCACTTTCTGCTTGTCTGTATGGACCTCCAGAATTCTATGGTTGATGCTGGGATTAAATGCGTGTATCTCCACGCTTGACTGTTCTTAGTGTGACTTGGAACTCACAAGGATCCATACAGACCCTGCTTGCTAAGTGATAGGATTAAGAGTGTGTGCTAATTTTGCAAGGCTAGTGGCTGACCTTGTTCCTCTGATCCTCAGATAAATTTTATTTGGGGACATAGATAAAATACCACCACAGACTTCTTACCAAAATTAATCAAAAGACATGGAGAAAGGCATTTCATATTCATCACAGGAAAAATCCACCAATATGATGTCTTGAATTCTGTACATACATGCCCCAAATTTAAAGGCACCCACATTTATAAAAGGAATGTTACTAAAGCTTAAATCAAATATTGAATCCCACACAATAATACTGGGAGACTTCAACACCCCATTCTCACCAATGGACAGGTTATCCAGGCAGAAAATAAACAGAGAAATAAAGGAAATAAAAGACATTATGACTCAAATGGACCTAACAAATATCTAAAAAATATTTCACCAAAACACAAAAGAATGCATTTTCTTCTCAGAACCTCATGTAAACTGCTCCAAAATTGAGCATGTACTCATACAACGGATACAAAAAAATTGAAATAAGCCCCTGTATCTTATCAGACCATCATAGATTAAAGCTGGATTTCAACAACACAAACTACAGAAAGCCTGCAAACACATGGAAACTAAACAACTCTTTACTAAGTTGCCTCTGGAACAAGGGAAAAATAAGGGAGTTTAAGACTTCCTAGATTTAAAAAAAAAATGTATGCACAGTGTACAGAAACCCATGACACAAAATGGAGAGGTGTCAAGAGGAAAGGTCATAGCACTAAGGTCTACATAAAGAAATTGGAGAGATCTCATAATAANAACTTAACAACACACCTAAAATCTCTAAAACAAACAAACAAANAAAAAGGTAAGCTCACTGAAGAGAGGTTTACTGCAGGAAATAATAAACTAAGGGCCAAAATTAATAAAGTAGAAACAAAAAGAATACAAAGAATAAATGAAAAAAGAGTTGATTCTTTGAGAAAATTAATAAAATTGATAAACGCATATGCAAACTAACTAAAAGGAAGAGAGAATACCCAAATTAAAAAAAATCAGAAATGGAAATGGGGACATAACAACAGACTCCAAGGAAATCCAGAGAATCATTAGGTCATACTTTAAATACCTGTATTGTTCAAAATTGAAAAATCTAAAAGAAATGGACAAATTTCTTGATATATAATACTTACCAAAGTTAAATCAAGGTCAGATAAACAATTTAAATAGACCTATAACCCCTAGTGATATAGAAGCAGTGATTGAAAGCAGCCCAAATTAAAAAAAAAGCCCACTGCCAGATGGTTTTAATGCAGAATCCTATCAGACTTTCAAGGAAAAGTTAATGCCAGTACTCCTCATATTTTTTCTATGAGGCCACAGAAACCCTGAAAGCCAAACTACACAAAGACTCAGCAAAGAAAGAAAATAACAGACCAATTTCAGTCCTGAAAACTAATGCAAAAGTACTCAATAAAATACAGGCAAACCAAACCCAAGAGNACAACAAAAATATCACCTATCATGATTAAAAAGGCTTCATTAAGAGATGCTGGGATAGTTCAACATACAAAAATCTTTCAATGTAATCTACCATATAAAAAAACTGACAGAGAGAAGTCACATGATCATCTCACTGCATGCTGAGAAAACCTTTGACAGAATCCAATACTGCTCCATGATGGAAGACTTGGAGAGATCAGGGATACAGAAAACATATCTAAACATAGTAAAAACAACACATGGCAAGCCAATTCCCAAGATCTAATTAAATAGAGGAAGGCTTGAGCATTTTCCACTACAATAAAGAACAAGAGAAGGTTTTCCATTCTCTCCATACTTATTAAATATAGCACTTGAATTTCTAGCTAGAAAAATAAGACATCTAAAGAAAATCAAAGGGATACAAATTGGAAAGGAAGAAATAAAAAGTATCATTATTTACAGAAGATATGATAGTATACATAAGTGTTCCCCAAAGTTCTATCAAGAAACTCCAACAGTTGATAACCACCTTTAGGTAAATGATGGGGTATAAGATTAACTCAAAAATTGTTAGTAACCCTCCTATATACAAATGATAAACAGACTGATAAATAAATCAGGGAACCAACATCCTTTACAATAGCCTCAAATAATATAAAATATCTTTATGTAACTCTATTCAAGTAAGTGAAAGATCTTTATGACAAGAACTTCAAGTCTTTAAAGGAAGAAATTGGAGAAGATATCAGAAGATGGAAAGATCTCCCATATTCATGGATTGGTAAAATTAACTTAGTAAAAATGGCAATCCTACCAAAAGCAATCTTCAGATTCAATGCAAGTCTCATTAAAATCCTAAAAGAATTCTTTACAGATCTTTAATAAGCAATTCTCAAATTCATATCTACAAAACAAAAAAGCCAGGACAGATAAAAATTCCTGTACAATAAAAGAATTTCCAAAAGTGTCACCACCCATGATTTCAAGGTATACTACAGAGCAATAGTAATAAACACTGCATGGAATTGGCATAAAAACAGACACCTCTGNACACTTGATTTTTGANAAAGAAGCCAAAATTATACACTGTAAAAAATAAAGCATCTTCAACAAATAGTGCTGGCATAACTGGATGCCAGCATGTAGAAGAATACAAATAGATCCCTGCACAAAACTCAAGTCCAAGTGGATCAAAGACCTGAACATAAAACCAGATACACTGACCTTGATAGAAGAGAAAGAGGGGGATAGCCTTAAGCCCATTGACACATGATACAACTTCCTGAACAGAAAAACAGTCATGCAGGCAGTAAGATCAACAACTAACAAATGGAACCTCATGAAAATGAAAAGGCAAAGAACACTGTCAGAAGGACAAAACAGCAGCTGGCAGAATGGGAAAACTTCTTCACCAAACTCACATCTGAGAGAGGGCTGATCTCCAAAATACAAAGAACTCAAGAAAGCGTACAGGGAAAAAAAAGCCAATTAAAAAAAATGGGCTACAGATAAAAAAAGAATTCTCAACATAGTAATCTCAAATGGCCACGAAACACTTAAAGAAATGTTCAACATCCTTATCCATCAGGGAAATGCAAATCAAAAGGATTCTGAGATTGCATCTTATACCTGTCAGAATGACTAAGTTCAAAAAACACAAGTGACAACTCATGCTTGTGAAGATCTGCTGGTGAGTGTGCAAACTTGTGCAGCCTCACTGGAAATCAATATTGCNGTTTTTCAGTAAACTTGGAATCAATCTACCACAAGTCCCAGCCCTAGCACTATTTGGGCATATACCCCAAGTATTCTCAATCGTACNACAGAGACAGTTCCTCAATTATATTCACAGCAGCTTTATTTGTAATAGCATAGCCTGGAAACAATCTAGATGTCTCTCAACTGAAGAATGGATTTTAAAAAATGCTGTACATTTACATATTGGAGTGTTACTCAGCTGTTAAAAATGCCATCAGGAAACTTGAAGGGAAATGGATAGAACTAGAAAAAAATCATTCTTAGTGAGGTAACCCAGACTCAGGAAGACAAAAATGGTAAGTACTCACTCATAAGTAGATACCAGCTGTAAAATAATGGATAAGTGTCCTACAATCTCCAGACTCAGGGAGACTATGTAACAAGGAAGTTTCAAGAGGGACATCTGGATTTCCCTGGGAAGGGGAAACAGAAGAGATTTCATGGGTGTACTGTGGGCAGAGGGCAAGCATACTNAAAGACTACTAGAAAAGGGGGGCATTTCAGGGTCAAGTCAAATCCTGGCACAAGGGAATTTCCTAGGGCTTTACAAGATAACCCCTACTAAGACTCCTAGCCTGAACTGGCCATCTCCTGTGACCAGGAAAGACTTCAAGTAGAGTGAGTGGCAAATTAACCCAGCCACATAACATTCGACCTGAGGTCTGTCCTGCCTATGGGATGTGCTGGCNTAAGGGCCACCTAGAAATTGAAAAAGTGGACAGCCAAAGAGTGTTCTANTCTAAAACCCTCAGCAGCAGAGTAAACTCACCCCTGACACTGTAGGCAGCACCAGGACCCATAGGATGGCTGATCCAGAGAGTATCAACTCAGATAAATTTTATTGGGGGACATAGATAAAATACCACCACATTTCCCCTCTTTGTCTAATAAAAATTAAAAAAAAACTTTTTTAAAAAAGTTATAACTAAGAAAAACTATATACAATAAGTACAATAACTATATATAGTGTANACAAGTGACCAATACATTAACAATGTCTAGTCTATTAGCATTTGACAAATTCAGAGAAAATACTCCATTATCTATCCTATTTTGGTGAGTTCTAAATGTACCTAATTCACTTTCTTATATTGCTAGCAGAAAACTATCCTTATGATATCTTAACTATCTAATCTTCAACTCCCTCAGAAACCTGAGAAGGAAATAATATTACCTAGTAAAACAGGAAATGCAAACAAGCAACTTCCAAAAAAAATCTGAGTTGACAGAAATCAGTGTATGAGTATCTGCTATACTCATACATTGGTGCCTATCTCAATTGTCATCAGAGAGGCTTCATCCAGCAACTGATGGAAAAAGAGAGCCAAACATTTGGTGGAGCTCGGGGAATCCTGAAGAAGAGGAGGAGAAAAGATTGTGGGAGCCTAAGGGGTTAAGGACACCATAAGAAAACTCACAGAATCAACTCACCTGGGCTTACTGGGGCTCACAGAGACTGAAAAATCTAGGGAGCCTGCGTAGAACTGACCTNNGCACTCTTCATGTATGTTACAGTTGTATAGCAATGTCATCTTCTGGGACTATGTAATTGGATTTCCTTTGAGCTACCAGCTTGCTCCCAAATAATGACATGGAGACCTCATTAATTATGAAACCTCGGCCTATACTTGCAGTTTGTTCATAACTAGTTCTGATAACTTAATTTAGCCCATTTCTACTAATCTGTGTCTTGGCACGTGCATCCCAGCTGTCACCTCTCCTCCTGCGTATCCTGCTTCTTCAGAGTCTCACTGGGCTACCTTGTGTGCCTTGACTATTTCCTCCTCCTTCTCTCTCTGCCTGAAAGTTCTGGCCAATGTCTCCTCCCTAGGTATTTACTACTTAGCTTTTTATTACACCAATGAAAGTAATACATCTTCACAGTGTACAAATATCCTACCACAGGACTCCAAACAGTTGGTACAGGGGCTGTCTCTGACTTTTACAGGCTTTTGAAACCCTACACTTCATCCTGTGTCAGCTTGCCCAGACTTTAATACATGGGGAGGTGCTTGGTCTTACTGCAAATTTGATATGCTATTTTTTTTATATTCTTGGTAGACCTGCTCTTTCCTAAAGAGGGATGGAGGAGGATTGTATTTGGGGGTGGGAACAGCAAGGGTATGGGGTGTAAGGAATGGGAGGAAAGCAGGGAGGGGAAACTGTGGCCAGAATGCAAAATAAATAAATAAGATTAAAAAACAAAAAAAACAAAAAAAAAGGAAACAATTTGTCCAAACCAAGATGAACAAGGGTCTGTGGCCTCTGAGTCAGTTCCTCACTACAAGTTCTTCTTTTGAATTCCTCCCCAGACTTCCAGGGATGGTACATCACCAATTGTAAAATGAAATAGATCATTTCCTCCCTAAACGGTTTTTGCCATAGAGTTTTGTCACACAGTAGCAACCCAAACTAAGGCATGTAACTACTGACGACCCCAGCAGATAGTCCTGATTAAAATAAATTGGTTGAAGAACAAAACAAATAAATATGAACCTGAAGAGGGACTGTTAGGGATATAGTATGAAGGTTGACATGGATGAAAGGAGATAAGTGATTGTGGAAGATGAGAATAAGTGGAATGCATTACATGCAGATATGAAATTGTCAAAGAACAGATAATTTGAAAAGTCTCATTTATTTTCCTCATTTAAACCTATGCTTTTGTTTTATACACAAAGTATAATTGCTAATTCCATTGTTATTGTTATGATCTAGATGAGTTCCCATAAATGCATGGGCTAGAAACATAATCTCAAAAGGAACCTTGTGANGAGGATGGGTCTTCAGGAACTGGATTAGGTATGAATGCTATACTATCTTGAAATAATTAATGCTTCCACAAGAAGGACATTCAGGACAGCGCTAACTCTCTAAACTCCTATCTCTTCATGTGTGGACACAACAAGAATGTTCTATGAATTCACACTTCCTTTTACATAGGATTTTTCAAATTTCAAAACAATGAAGCAGCACATTTTGTAATTCATATATTGCTCAATCTAAGACATCAGTGTAAAACAGATGAATACATATCAATTCACTTTATTTTCTCAGTTCCCTATGTTTATATGAAATCACAAGATAAACAGATATCATATGTAATTATGGGAATGAAAACAAATCTGGAGGTATCATTTCCTCAGATTTGATTTCCTCAGAAATTATAGAGATGCGACAATTGATGAATAGTGAAACAAAAATAAATGAATACATAGACTGGTGCACAGAGCAGAGAACCCACAAACATGATCAAAAACTAAGGTCAACTACATTTTAACATAGACATCAAGGTCACAAAGGATAATGCCTTTAATAGATTGAATTNGAAANTTAAATGAATCTCAACACTTTTACATAAAATGTCTCAGAATAGAAAAAAGATATATTTTTTTTTGTATTACTGACTCTCTTGGGTTGAAATATGCTCTCTTAGGAGGAGGAGGGAGACTTAAACAAGACAACACTCATGAGGCTACATTTTGAGCTATATCAGCAACACATACTGTAGGAAAAATAAGTCCCTTTGGAAGAGCTTCCTGAAACTTACACAGGCAGTTCCAATGGTGCAGATATCTTAATTACATATGTTCCTGTAAATAACCCAGAATAAGGGTTGTGGTTCNTCAAGTGCTATGTGCATAAACCTTTTTTCCTTTGGTGTCTTACTTAAGATGAATGGATCTTTGTTTTTGTCCACTGGAAAATGAAACAATGACATAAGACTAAATTTATTCTTTTCTAAGGTAGCAGGTTATAGAACAGTTCTCAACCTACATTTGGAACTCTAAAATATAGAGCTCGTTTCTGAGGATAATATTCCATGGAAATTAGTATGATAAAAGCCTAATAAAATACTTATATTTGATTTATAAATATGTTGAGGCCAGTACCTATTTACAGGCAAATGTTATTGCAATCTCCGTAATACTGATTCAATCTCCAGAAGATNAATGAGCACTTTCAACTACATTACTATATGTGTCATACATAAAATAAGAAAATGTAACAACACTATTAGCAAAANCAAAGGTCCTAATGCATTTGTCATGCACCTTTAACCATGCATGCCTGTTGTATAGCTATTCCATCCTAATTTTAACACTCTTTTCTGCAAGTAGCTAGGAAGCTTATAAAACTTGAGNGGATTATGGAACTTACAAGACTCAAGAAGCTCAGAAAACTTAAAAGATTGACAAGACCCCTCCTCAAATCCATATAAGCAATAACAATATCTAGAGGATAGGGCCTTTAGTGCTTCTGCCTATAGTTTGGCAAGAAGTTCTAGGGATGCAGTTTTCATGAATCTTCATTCACGATTGGGTGAATGGTTTTCAGTGATGGAATTGCTATTGACTCACCCATNATCCTAATTTTCTTCCATTTCTGTGTTAAACACCATGATCAAAAGCAAGTTAGGGAGGAAAGGGATTATTTCTTTTTATTGCTTGGGTACATCATGAGGGTATGTCAGTGCTTCCAAAGTCCCAAAGCAGAAGCTCAAGTTAGGAACCTTGAATAAGTAATTAAAGAATAGACCATAAGAGAAAGCTGTTTATTTTCTTGCTTTCCTGATTTGCTCAGTTGTCATTCTTATTTATTTTTTATTTTTTTGGGTTTTTTGAGACAGGGTTTCTCTGTGTAGCTTTGCGCCTTTCCTGGAACTCACTTGGTAGCCCGGGCTGGCCTCGAACTCACGAGATCCGCCTGCCTCTGCCTCCCGAGTGCTGGGATTAAAGGCATGCGCCACCACCGCCCGGCCAGTTGTCATTCTTATACTACTTAGGACCACCTGTCAAGAGGTGGCAAGACTCACAGTGTGCTAGGACCTCCAACATTCCACATAATCATCAATCAAGAAAATGTCCCACAGATTTGCTGATAGGTTAATCTGACTTAAGCAATTCCTCACTTGATGTTTCCTCTTTCCAGATAATTGCAGCTTGTGTTAAATCTAATAATAATAATAATAATAGTAATAATAATAATAGTAATAACAATAATAATAATAATATCAATATTCCCATAAATATCCCCAATACACATATTGGTTCACTAAACTGGACTTACATTAAATTGTTTCATTAGTCTACCATTGGTACCTAGTCTAAGTTGAATAAATATTTCTTTATATAACCTCAGAAAAAAGATATATAAAAATATTCCTCTTTAAAATAATAGCATGGGATTGGATATTATGGTCTCAGTCACCACCAACCTCTATAGTAGATCAGAATAAATTTTTATTCAAAACTTATCATTTGTTACCCTTATATGATTGGATTTTCATATTCAGAAAAATGAAAGCTATTAACAAATTATATCATTAGTTATTATTAATCAACTCTTTAATTAGTTTTCAATTTTGTTCTTAAAATAAATCCAGAGAAATTTATCAGCATTCTCTTTTTTTTATTAAATTATGTATTANTTTTTTTTGGTTCAAATTATAAGACTTTAAGAGAAATTTTTCTGAATTTTCTATATGAAGGCAAATGGTAAACCAATAAGTCCCTGAAGAGAAACTTGAATAGAAGGAGTACATTGACTTTAGGAGCAGCTATTTTACATCATTTAAAGATATTTTCCTGTTTAAAAGAGTTGCAAATTGCAATTTTTATATTTTTTCCACATGTGCACATTTATTTTAAGCATTATTTAATATTTATCCTATTATATCTTACTATAAAATATCTACAGTAAACAAAACATTAACAATACATGATAGTACATTGCTTCTGTTATAGGATCATAGTTGGCAAGGATTGCATGATGATTACTGATGACTTATAGATTATTTTAAAAAAAAATTGCATTGCCTAAAAGGCTTCATTCATCACATTTTTTTACTCCCTTCTTGGAATAATTAACTCTTGGTCAGCATGTATATGAATGAATTTGTTTCAAGCTACAACAACACTATATATTTGCCTCTCTCTAACCATTTCATTTCCCCTCTTCTCAGTCCCCTTTTTCAATATAAACATTCCACAATTTACTTATGCTCTCTATCTTTGCATAGATATATTCTTTCCAGGATGTTACTCATTGATAACAGAACTTCAAATTGACCACCTGTTATCTTATTGATCACAAAGAACCCTTACAGGAGAAGGCAGAACACTGTACAATATCTGTTGATTACAACAAAACTATTGATAAACTGAATGAACACCGAATAAAATGAGGCAGTGATATAAAAATTACATTGATGGATAATTACTGAATTGGGCATTTGAGAGATTTCAGAATGAATGATGCAAATAAAATTGACACATACAGTTTTTCTGTGTGTCATGCAGTTTATCTGTTAAAAGATTGCAGCACAATGAGGATTAATTACAGCAGTTTATCACTACAGTCTCAAGACCTCCCTGCTCAAAGAAATCTCTGCTGAAGTCTCAAGGCAAGTATAGTAGGATCAAAATTCTAGTAAATCTTCTGAACTAATGTAAAGTCTGGAATAGTTAGAGAATTGTCATTTAAATGGGGACAC